>JAQFXV010000113.1:0-36044 GCA_034694065.1 Camisia spinifer
GCATTTCATCTATGAATAAACTAATAGTTGAAAAATAATATGATATATTATGGCATACAATAAATGGATTGCAAGTCTTTAAAACAGCACTTGTAGACAATTGTGGACACAAATCATATACCAATTCATCTGTTTATCAAAACCATAATAAATGCGATCAATCATTAATTCGTTCAATTTTCGAAAAATCTTTTTGGAAATTCTTTCACGAACAGAATCCTGAGGATGTACTAAATATTAATACTAATGATAATTATAGACATTTGATGAAGAATTGGTGATAATTGTGATGAAAAAGTCGTGAAATTAAACGGAATTCGAAATATTTTTCAAAGATTTATTTTCATTTCTTCTAAACCTTTATATCTATTGTTGAGAAAAATATATTTTTGAAACAGAACTTGTTTAACACTATTATAGTATTCTCAAATTGTATTGAAATGTAATAAAATGAATGAGAAGTGAAAAACGTTTTAATATAATAATAATAATTATCATTATTATTATAAGTCTGTAAAAGAATTGAGTGTAAAAAAAGTTTCTCTGTTTGATAAAAGCTCTCTCCAAAGATTTAATTTGAGACTTAATATGATGTCCGAACTTAATCATGTATCAAACCATTGATTTTTTCAGTTATCTCTATGTCTTCTCTGCTATAATTCTGTCACTAAATCTGCAATAAGTCAAAAATGTTGTTCTCATTCAACTAAAAAATTATCTGAAATTATGTATTGAAACTTATTATGAAAAAACATTATGGAAAGCTGTCTTCCATTTCTGGAAATGGTATTCGATATATGACAAGTTTTCATTACAATATTGATTGACAGAATTTTACTCATTATTAAGTTGCAAAACGATTGTGTTAATACGGATTTGCAAAAATTTCATGTCTATCACATTTTATAAGCACTCAATTGTTAATTATTCGATCTTCAGTTGGTATGAGTTAAAAATTTGAATTCTATTATTATTTAAGAAATCGATACAACATAAGTCCCTTTTGTCAAGAGCTTTAAGCACTTCAATAACTATAAAATAGTATTTTTTCATTTTTAAATCTCATACAAAATATTATAGTTTGTCTAAAACAATACTTATAATGAATGAGTTAATGAATTGAAATCAAAAATATAGCGAAATATTTGACAATTGTAATAATTAAATATAAAAATATCAAAACTTTATTATTAACATAACCTTTTTCAACAAATAAGATTACATACAGTTTTCAGTATAAAAAATTGAGTAATAGTTCAAATGAAATTAGAAAATAAAATTCACATTAAAATTAAGTTATATTTTGAGATAATAGTTATTATTTAGAGTTTGATTATTAGAAAAATTGTTTCCAATAAGTTGAGGCAATGAATGGTCCCCATTATATCAGTTATCAGAAGAATCCGAAAATTCTACATAAAAATCAATTATAATTAAATTAAATAAGTTTTCAAAACTTGAGTTCTTTCTAACCTTTCATATGGAGATCAATAATAGAAAGAAAATATTGATTTAAATAGTTATCTATCGAGTTCTCAATAACATCGTTATATATTTAGTATTTAATTAAAAATCTATTGATAGTTATGACTAGTTCTCAATTGATTTCTGCCATAAATTAATCCGCTTTGAGAATCAGTAAAGAGTTTAACATTTTGTGGTTCGTGTTCGAAACGAACCATTGATGTTCTCCAATGACCTGCATTTGAAGCTTCGGATTCACATCCACTGTCCGGCTGTACATTCGCTATAAGACAGAACATATATATAGATAAAAATAAGACAAACGTCTAATAGATTACACTCTAATGTCTAATGAGAGCATTTTTCTTACTCGGATATTGATATATATGAACATCAGATCTCGGCGGACGTGGCGTTCGCTTTACAGTGGCATAAATGGCGTCATGTTCTGGATTATACTGATAGTTACGAAAAGACATAAGTTATGTTATATATAGAATATTAGAACATAATAATAATAAAGTAGTTCTTAATGGAAATATTGGGTATCATATAATAGAGAGCAGAGACAGAGCATTGTAGCAAATAATCAATTACTGATTTGAGAGGAGAAGAGCGTGACATTACATTAAGTGGTACTCGTTCTTCATTTTCGCTAATTTTTGTCATAGCGTATGGGGTCGGGTAGTGAACCATATTATGAACAGAATTCTCTTCTGGAATCGATAACTTCTTGACATGACTTTGATCTAATTCAGTCAAATTAACTGTTTCATTGTCTTGTTGTAATTTATCGGGACTATAATTGGCTGAAAAATTGTTTCAAATTGTTTAAAATAGCTGTCATTTTATTAAAAACTAATCATAAGTTATAGACTCAATATGTGGTCTCTTTCATGACTTACAATAAACATTAGATCCATGTCTAGGCTTTCGAGTAAATATCACATAAACGAGTGATAATAGAATTATCACAACGACTAACGATATTATAGAGGGAACGACTACTAAGACGTCAGCATAGAATGGGACAGAAGTCGGAGATTTGCTGCCCAGCAATACAGCCGATCCATCGTCTGATTTTGAAAATAGAAAACTAATTACTTTTGTTTTATATGAATTAAGATAAGAACTGTTAAATAGTTGAATACCATGTAATGCTATTGAAGATGTAGTGAAAGAGTATTGAGCTTCAGTACTTCCCGCCTGATTAAAAGCTGTTATCTTAAGATCATATGTAGTCGAAGGCATTAAATCACTTAAAACAATATTCTTTTGATCAGGAAATAAACGATTCGCTAATGAAATCCATTTACGAATTTTCTGCAATTTGTACATCACTTCAAACGAGGTTATAGAACATCCGCCTGTAATCGAAAGTTTTTCAGTTAAAAAGTTGTTACTTTTGAATGGATGACAAAACTACTTATCAATTGAACATTTTTTGAATTTTATTCTTAAGATTTGTTATTATAATATGAAATATTTTGTCAATTGAAATGATTCATACCGTCATGAAAGGCATCTAAATATATAGTAGCGGTGGTTGTGTTGACGCTTAACAATGAGTTCTTATCGGGTGCAACAGGAGCTATAAAAATGGTTTACAATAATAGTTTTGATAACAACTTTTTCATTATAGTTCGACCAGAAGATCAAAAAAAGGCAATATAAGTAAAATACGAATAAAGCATTCGGAAGAAACGCAATAAAACTGTAATAACTGCTGACTTAACATTCAAGTAAATACGTTTAGCTTTCGGTTATAAATATCTAGCGCTAAAGTATGTCAAAAATTTATGATCGAAACTAAATTCTATGAAAACTTGAAAGAGTTTTAATCAATTGATTTTTAAAGAATACGATGAAGTTATTGCTTAACTTGAAATATCTTTTAATACATCATAACTTATAATTCTTCTTTAATTATTTATTTAATTATTTTAAATTAATAATTATTATGTCAAAACATTAATGTCTAAAGAAATAATGAGTTTGTTAATATCTTCATTTTTTTTAAATATCAAAAATATCATTCAAACTTAAAATCCTTAGAAGGGAAGCCGTTTTGCTGAGAATCGATTTCATTCGAATTATTTTAATGAATCGGAAGAACAATCATTCGACTTTAGAAAAATATAAAAATTTTGGGCAGATGGCCTTAATTAGCATATTTAATTGATTTTTGAAAACTTGACTTACGCTATGGGACTCTGAAAAAATTAATGTTTCTCTCCAAATTAATTTCAAAAATATTTTTATAACCTTTCTTCAAGTACGATCTAGCATTACCAAAGTCGAAATAAGGTTCATTATTCAGGCATTCATCAATTATTTCAGAGATACAGTTTGTAAGTCGTTTTCAAAAATCAATTAAACATGCTAATTAAGGCCATCTGCCCAAAATTTTTATATTTTCCAAAGTCGATTAATTGTCCTTCCGATTCGTTGAAATAATTTAAATGAAATCGATTCTCACCGAAACGGCTTCCTTTATTAGTTCTAATTTTTGTCAGAGGAAGTCTTCTAGGAAATAAAAAATTAGATCCATTTTACAATTCAAACAAAATATATGTCGAGTTCAGACGTGAATTTTTCCAATTCCCGGTCAAGATGTTTTACTAAAGGATACAATTGCTGGTCTGGACACATACTTTCTATTCATCAAAAGTAATTCATAACATAACTATTCTTTAAGTCTCTTTATGAATGCAATTCAAATCCTTTCAATATTGACTATGAAATAAAGTCCACTATTTAAACTACTTTTTTAAATTCAAACTTATTTTCTGAAAAATTCCTTATCTAAAGATTCATAATTCAGAATTGGAATAACGTTTTCTATATTCAAATTGGAATTATTAAAAGAGTATATAAAGTAATTCTTCGCTTAGTAAGAAAGTAAAAATTCAAGTGAACGCGAGAAGCACTAATTCAGTGCTAAAATATTCTTGAATAATAACTTGAATAGCTCTTAAATACATGGTTTATGTAGTTTTGAATCTGAAAATATTCTAAATATTCTGGAAACATAAAACTTCACTGAAAAGTGTTTTGAAAGGATTATCTATACTTTTGGCATTATTTATAACTTTATATTAAAGCCAAATAATTATAATCTCTGCATATTTTGAAATGAATTTTGTTTCATTCAGTCCTACAATTATCTAAACCCTATTATTATTGATTTAATCAAAGAGTAATCTTTCATTACTATGCAATTAATATTACATGAATCGAGAATTTTAAGCCAATAGTAATAATATTCTGGATTTAGAGCATATTTAACTATTAATGCAATTCTAAGTCTTATAATGCAATTCATCACTGCTTAAAACCAATGCTTTTAAGAATGCATTACTATTGAGTCTCAAGTATTGAGTCAATAAATAAAACCTTTTGAATATAATCTTCATTTCACTACTACTTCATTTCAAAAGGCTATCAAAGGTAAAGAAATATATACTAAAATAGCATTGAAAACAAGATTGCATTAAAGAAATATTTGATTACTGTTGGTTTAGTTGAACTTAAAATAAGTTAAGAAATAAAAAAGAGTAGAAAATAAAGTAAAGAATTAAATGAAGTGAGAAAAGAGTCCGAAAACTTAATGATGTGACGACTTACAGGTTCCATCTGTTTTAGCGGATACAATACTGCTCGGATCACTTTTTCCAACAGAATTAAAGGCAGTCAAGTAATACTGATAACGAGATCCACATCTTAACCATTCATGAGTATGTGATTTGGTATCAGTTAATCTCAATTCTTCCCAATCTCCAGATTCTTTCTTATGATGCAGAATAAATCCTATGGAATAATAAAATGATAGCATTTTCTCTCTCTCTCTTTGCTGACAAAGTAATTTAGTTTAGTTTGTTCTCTAATACCCGTAGTCGGAGTCGAGTCATCGGAATTCATTATCCATGAGAGTTGAATCGAATTTGCTGTCGCACTGACAACACGTAGTATTGGACTCAATGGAGGATCTGTTTTAATCACATTAAACACAAATTATTGAGATCCGGATCACATTATTCATCATAAAAACCTAATACTTTCACATTAAAACTTATGGATAAATATAACTTTTCTGTTTTAACTTGTGTTTCACTGGATTTTAATTATAGTTTTGTGAAATAGAGATAATCCTAATCTTGAAACCCATTTATTTTAATGAAAGGACAGGAAATTTTTCAAATGAATGCTTTTAATTAAAATATAAACAACATCTATGATTACTGGAAATTAATTTATGGAAAGTTGTGATATGAAACACATTGCAAGCAAATAAAAGCATAAATTATTGATTTATCAGCAAATAAGGTATGTTTTCCACTAAACTATTGTTAAAATAATACTAGAAATGAGCTCTTTTTGAAGCTAGAAATATTAATATTCCAAAAATAGTAACATAGAAGACATGATCAAAAGGCAAGATCTGCGAAACAGAACTTTTTTGATGCAAATTTAATTTAAGTAAACATTGGCTTCAAATTTGAATAATTGACTGCTCAAAAGATTTCTAATTCTAGACTTTAAATGAGATTCAGTTGTAGAGTATAATCGAGCGGAAAAAAGAAGAAAATAACATTTAATAGATTGAAAGCCAAGACTCACCCATTTCTAAAGTTTTGACAACGACTGGTTCTGATGAAGGACCGGCTCCTTTGCTATTATAAGCCTGTACTATAATTTGATATTTAGTCGAACGTTTCAGTTCTGCTACAATACACTCTTCAACAAATCCATCGGTCTTTACTTCGAGTGTTTTATAAACAAATTCTCTATTTGTTTGTTGATCTACAGAATCTGTTACTTTGTATCCAATATAATAGCCTCGAATAGTACCGAATTGTAATTCTTTTCGAGGAGGCTTCCAATTCACCTATTGTTCAATAGTTAGCTCTTATAAACATTATTTACATTAGTTTTTAATCAGATAAAAATTAGTCTCAATCAAAACTTTAAATTCTGGCTAAACTTTATTTCATATCATAGTAACAAAAACCGAAAAAATATATCATTTAATTATAATAAATTGATTCAAAAAATAAAAATTAATTAAATTATTGATTATGAATGCCTTAAATATGTGAAAAAAATTTGATGAATTGTAAAATCCAAACAAAATAATGAGAAAAATTGAGACATTTATAAAATATCTAAAGTATTAAAAAAAAATTTGAAACCATAAAAAATGATAAGAAAAGATTAAAATAAAAGAAAAAGTGAGTAAATGAAAGAGCAAATAAATAGTGTATAACTTATAGAGACCTTAATCGACTTTGAGCTGAGAGGAATGGCTTTGATATGTAATGGTGGACCTCCTGGTGTTTCTTCAATTGTCTTAAGTATTATCACTTCAGTTGGTTCACTCTTTCCGAGTCCATTAATAGCAAATGCCCTTATCTGGTAATTGGTAACGGGTCGTAAGCCTCCAACAAGAACTGATGTTTCTGATGCTGATATTGTTATATTAGGCGTACGAGACGTCCATTTATCTAACGATACGACGAATCAAATGTAAAAGTAAGAAAACTTTTTTAGGTCTACTTTCGAATTTAGGCTTTTCGTTATTTAATAAAAAAGAAAATAAGTTTAATAAATGAAAGTAATGGCCCAACACTTACCGCTGTCGAGCTTATATTGAACCAAATAATGAGTGATAGGACTGTTGCCACTGTATGGCGCAGACCATGAAATTCTAGCTGATCTTCCGTCGTGTTCCGTCACTTTGATATCTGGCGGAGCGTCAGGTGGTTCTAGTTATATGTATTAACTTTATTTACAATTACCGTCAAATTCTATTACAAGATAAGTTTCATTCGACTAAAACTGCAATCTTTACTACAATTCCTTTTTTAGCAAAAATATCTAATGCAAAAAACTGAACTAAAATCCTTGAAATGCAATACAGAAACGAAATAGAGCTTAATATATAAACGAGATATAATTGTCAATCAAAATCGAAACAATATAATAGAGCTATAATTTTGTAATTAATATTCATTAGATAAAAAGTATTGGAAAGGATGCATACCTTGCATAATGAGTTGTATATTAGTGTCGTCGTGTCCATAGCTATTAGAAGTGACACAACTAAATAGAGCGCTATCTCTTCGATCTGCGTTTCGAATAACAATCTCTGATTTAATGCCTTCAGTAACTATTGATTCCAAGAGTTCATATCTGGGATCGTCTCTGGGATTAAATGGCATCTTGTCTTTGAGCCATGAGATAGATATTGGTCTGAATAGAAATAAATGCTTGAGAACAAAAGACTGCAAAAATATGAACAAATAGTATGTAAGACATACTTGTCTCCAATGCCTTCACATTTGATTCTGGCTTCGAGTCCTTTCCTAACAGTTTCAGCTCTGAATTTGGAGTCAAAATGTGCGGCCACTAAAAAATAACAGAAAGTGATTAAAAGCCTTATTGATAATTTTGCGTTTGAGTGAACAATTTGATTAGTTGTTGAAATCTATTGGCATCAATTGTCATAACATACCATTGACAGTAAGTTTGATGACTTTACTAAGTCCTGCACCGATGCCATTGGTTGCGGCGCACATATAATAACCGCTATCAGATTTCTGAGCATTGTGTATGGCTAGTGATCCGTTTTCATATGGACGCAAATGGGAATTCGATGTAATCGACTTAAACTCAGAGGGAGGCTCACGAAGTAATCCTTAGAAATAAGATGTGAACGACATTGAAAATGGTTTAGTTTCAAATATTTATGTAGATAGAAATCGAATCTCAAAAAATGGATCGATACAAAAGATTTTAGTATTTTCTTTAGGTTTCGAAATGTGTTTTCCATTATTTTAATGCAAAAAAACTTTAAGACTTTATCAAAATAAAAGTTTGCAAAAGAATACATATATTTGTATTTACATTAAGTTTATAAGAATAAGTATCTCAATAAGGCTATGATACAGAATATTCGGGTCTAAACTTTGAGCTATTTGTTATCTTATGTCTAAAACAAAACTGATAGAAAAATAGAAAGATTTTTAAATTAAGAGAAATAAGTAAAATTGGATAAGTTAGAAGGTATTCAAATGGATAATATCTTGTGGAACTGATAACTAAAATATAATTAATCGAATTTAATTTTGAATATTCATACTCTTTCTGTTTATTTTGAACTTATTCTTGAAAACAATTTATTCAATGATTTGACTCAAAAGTTTAGGTCGAAAATAACCAAATATATTGATTTATAGACAATATTTATAATTTGATGTTTAGGTGATCTAACATTTAATAAGATTCTGTTGCCTTGACTTCAATTCAATTATGATTAATTCCAAATATGATCCGATTTATAACTTAATCGCAAAGAAATGTTACAATTGTATAAAGAGCTTAAACCTATTCAATATGTACTGTACTTTACATTCAAGTGAATTCAAAGTGAAGTAATATTAAAACCAAACTCAATGCAGTTTTAATTTATGCTCAGAAACGGATTTTCAAAATCAAATTTTGAAATCATTTATATGAGAATTTGAATTATAATGAAATGGATTAAAGTTCTGCGACTTTGTATTGAAATAATGGGCAAAAATAAAGTCTATTTAACCCCTAACGAGTCAAATAATGAAGTTTATTCTTGACTTCCAAAAGTCAGGTCTCAAACATATATTCAAATTGTAAACTGAATGTTATTAAAATTTGCATTGATATTATCCTAAATTTATTCTACGAATGTTTGCTAAAAAAGATCTCAAGTAATTGACAAAACTATTCGTTTATTTTCCTTTCCTATAAATAAAAGCTTTTTTATACATTAGAACTTTTTGAAAGGAAAAACTTTAATGTCGAACAAATTTATAAATAAAGAATAACATTCCTATCATTAAGTGATGATCGAAAAAATATTCACTCGAAGTTTTTCTATGCTTATCGGTATTTCATTTTTATGTTCAGTACCGCATAATAAGCTTCCTTTCACTTCAACAGCAAAAGAGACTTTTTTATAGTTATTGTTATCGCTGGAAATCTAGATTTGGCCAAAATCTTTACAATATTATCATAGAATAGACTATTTTTATCCATACCTTCAGCTCTTGACCAACTAATAATCGGTGGCGGATATGCATCAGTATCACAATCGATAATAGCATTCCTTCCCTTTACAACTGAAGTATCAATTGGTTCTATTCTCCAACGCGGGGGAACTGAAACAATCAACAATATATTTAATCAAATATACAATATTTAATATTATAAGAGCTAAAAGTTTCAAAAAACTACTTCTTTTTATATTAAACTATATGTGAGTTAAGAAACAAAATAAGAGAAAAGCTTAAATGTAACCAAAAAACTATTTTTATTATTAAATTTATGTTTGAAATTATATTAAATTTTCAAAAAAACGTGACTTTAACATGAATTAAATTCTATACTCAAAGATGATTAGAATATCATATATTAGACTAAAGTAAACAGAAGTGTTGAGAGAAAAAATAGTACTTTAGGCAGTTTGAGAGATAGATATAGAAATATATGATATATATAATAATAATAAAGTGTGTGATGTTCTTCCCATACCATGTATTATCATTGAAGCCGAATGACTGCTACTTCCAGCTGCGTTCGACGCCACACATGTATAATTGCCTGTAAGGGAAGCCCAGAATAAAAAAATAAAAATCAACTCAAATATAAAAAGTATTGTTTATAATGATATAGAAAAATCATTACCTCTATGGTCGGGTTGAACTGACTCAAAGGCAAGAGTCAAAGAGTATTCCGTAACGTGTATTAAATTTGTTTTTTGTAAGTATCCATTAACTATTTTTTTGCCGTCTTTATGCCATTCAATCTTTTTAAAGTTTAGAAATGATAGAGATTTCGAAAGTTTATTGGAATTCATTTTCTCAGAGCTTTAGATAATAATAATGATGATTGAAGAATAAGTCAGATAAATATATACCTGAATGGGTTGATCGCCTTTAATAACAGTACATAACAAATTATATCGTTGTGATTGATGTAATGATTTTGGAAAATTAAACGGTTCAATGATTGGCCGAACTGTAAGGCAATCATAAAATAAAGGGTATCTTTAGCTCATTCAACACTCTTTCTAAATGTTTAGTTCAAATTTACAGCTATTACAGTGTGTGATAATTTATTATTTCTATGAAAATGATGTAATTATTATAGCGATTAAAACAATAAAAGAGACATAAATATAGCAAACTTTGAATATTTATATGCATAGGTTATTAACAAATTAACAAAAAAGCCATCGTTAAAGAGATGTTGACTTTAAAAATATTGTTTTTTCATAATTACTTTACGAAACAAATTATTTTAAAAAGTGTTACTCCGGAAAAAATAATTAATAGATTTTCTCTTATCTGTTTGAGAACATATGCATATCAAATACCAATTTTAATAATACTTTAGGTTTTATAACAATGAGTTGGCTATTAATACACAAAAAGCCCAAATGGGAAATGAATGGGAAAATGTTGAAGGCGTTAACCATTTATTAAATATTTATAGAAAGCAATAAAAAGAGTCTTTAATAAAATAATGTTTTTCATACCTAATACTTGAACATAAAGACTTCCATATGAGCTCTTGGATTCTTTACTTTGTCGAGCAATACAAGTATATTTGCCTTCATCTGTGGCTCTTTCGAGATCAACCACAGTTAGTGTGCCGTTTGGGAAAACTTTTTGTCGATGATTATATGGAAGTCTCACATTCTCTGCACAAAAACAAATCATCAAATATATAGCTTTTATTTCAGTTTAAATCTAATTCTTTAAAATTATATTTTACAGCCAAACCATAGCTTCACTTCTCAAATATACAGAGCTTTAGCCCAAAAGTGATGCACTTTTATTATAGTTTAAAAGCAAATAATTTAAAAAAGTCAATATCGAAAAAATGTGAAACTTGTCTCAACTATTTATTTTGCATATCGATAACAATCAGATTAAAGTAAGATTAGCTTACATTTCAATTTGTAACGATTATAAGATAACTCTATTAGTTGAGTGTTTTTGCTTTGAGAGACATCTTCTTATTCGTGTTTTTGCTATCTCTTGACAGACTCTAATGTCAAGTTTCACAGCGTAACACAATTTTATCTCAAAGCGTAAAGAGATCTCATGTAGAAAAGTTTGCCCTAAAGTGTCATTTACAGAGAGATAGAGTTTGCAGTTAATAACAAGTTCGCGATCGTAACAAAACGTACGGTTACGTCAATATATTAAAAATGATGACTTCCTTTTTGGTCGGTTGGATCGCATATTAGCTTAATTTAAATTAATTTATGGCACAAACGTGTCATTGAACTTATCATACATTCATTAATGACGCGTGAATTAGACAAAGAATATATTTTTAGCTGAAATAACGCGAAAGAATTGAGAGCTTTGGGGAAAAAGTGAAGCTATAAGAAAGTGAATGAGACGAAAGCCAAGCGTCAACTTTGTTAACAGAGTGTAGTAATTATTGTGATAAAAAAATTGACGCAAGTCTTTATCCTATTATTTTCTAGACCTTTAATTGATAAGAAGCTAACAATGTTTATCTTTGATTTGAGACAAAAAATGATCGTTAAGTCAAAAGAGAATTTCAAACAATGTATTTAGAGTTGAAGTAGTGATACTTCAGAAATTATAATCTCACTGAAGAGTGAAGTATTATTTAAAGAAAGGTTTGAGTTAATGGTATACCTCTTTCCCAAATGATGTTATCAATAGGATATCCACCAGTGGGACACATAAGTGACATTCGTTCACCGGCAACAGCAGTCCTATTAGGCATTGACCTAACACTCGGCTTTCCATATATATTAATCCTCGCGCTATGTCTTATAGTTAGGACATCATTGGCTGCCGAACATGTATATAATCCTCCATCTGTTCAAAGCATAAAAACTTACTAATAAAGAGTTGAGTTTATTAAGAGCTTAATTGGACTGACCATCAGCTGTGATACTGGAAATGTTGACATAACTAACTAGAAGAGCCTCACGAGTGACATAGTCTCCAGTTCTGTATCTTGAATTATCGGGTATTGGTATTCCATCGTATAGATACCATGTTACTTGTGGTATTGGATTCCCTGATGCCACACACTGTCAATATGTAAGACATTACAGGCTTTCAAACACAAACCTATTACCATAATGTATGCTAATTCACACACTTTTTATTCTTTCAAAGTTAAGCTTACATTTTAAATGCAAAATCATTTTTTCCCATAAATATTATAATTACACAAAAACTAACGACCATTTAATAATGATCTGCTTTTTAGATGACTTTTAAGAACTTATTATTGCGCAGAAGACAAAAAATTGTTTTGCATTTCCATAATTACGAGATATACTTCTGTGTAATTATGAGATGCCATATATATCATAATTAAGAAACATAAGTTAGTTTTGTTTCATTTCAATGATATGCACGTATTGTATAACAAAGCTATTTATAATTCAATTTTAGTTCTTTAAAAGCGAACCAAACAAATGATCAAAATTGCATTATAAATGTCAAATCAAATCATGTCTTTATACAAATAGGAGACAAAATGAGAGGCATTAACAAAATTTAATTACAATTAAGCGCAACTAATTTCTAGTGAGAGCTTAAAAATCATGATTTACTTGATTTTAATTTCTAAAATTCATTCAAGCGTTCAATGAAATGCTTGAAAAGCGAATAAATTAATTAATCTCATGAATAGGAATATATTCAAAGGGGAAAAATAAAATTATACAACATTTTAATCAATAGAAAGAAATTTGCTATCATTCAAGTTTATCTATTGTTTGGAACAAGAAGTAAAGAATGAGAATATTCTTCAGAAGTATTGATTTTTTGTCTCTGTTTGAGGACAACAATGAAATGTCAATTTAAAGCTATGACTTTTGTGATTTACACGGATTTTTAGGAATTTTTGTGGCAATGATTGCCTCTAACGCACACATTATACAAATGGATAACAGATAACAATAACATTCGTCTGTAATGTCAACTTTTCCCTTTGTTTTGTCTTTTCATTTAGAATCTGATCTTTGAATTATAGCCATTCAAATAAAACAGACGTGAATGAGAATCAGTTGTCTGTAATCCTATTGTCAATAATTGATTCAGAATTTCTTCACAAAACTAAATCATGTTTGACTTGAAAGTAAACATATTCAGGAAAAGAGAATTAGAATGAAAAACAAACTTAAACTTTAGAAAGAGAAATGTGAAGAGAGATGAAAATTGAATTAAATAATTAGTAAACGTTTGAAATGACTTATAATATGACTAAATAATTACCTTTAATGAAAGCGGTAGACCTGGTTGTAGTGTTTGCTCAGAAAAAGTGGACAAAAACTGCGGCGCATCGTCTTATTTATCATATATTGGGAGATAAAAAGATCAAATCGAGAATCATATAAGAGAACAATTGTAATGAGAAGTGAAGTATGCATTGAATTTTGATAAGTAAGATATAATGATTAGGTCTTCTTCTTTACCTCCGAGTTCTATTTGCGACTGAGCCTGAGCTGAATCGAAATCATTTTGAGCCAAACATTGATACATTCCTTTATCTCTTCGCTCGACATCAGAGATGTGCAATACATCTCTTGATACTAATCTTATTCTAGAGTTTGTCACAATTGGTAGACCGTTGTGAAGCCATTCCAGTGAAACAATTGGAGTGCCGCTAACCGTACAATTGAGTGTTACACTCTTCCCAACGTCAACCGTTTCCAATCGTGGATGTATTTCAGCGGAAAGTGAAGCTATGGAGTACCCAAAAAACATATTTTATAACATATTTTCCTTCTACTCATTATTTTTCTCTTTTATTCCCTAACAGTAATAGTGTGCCAAATTCTATGAATCATATCTTATAAGTTCTCTATTGTCTGCCATCATTTCGAATTATCGGCCGGAAAGAGACTGTTTGAGAGCTGGCTATAAGTTATACAGTACTCAACACTGAAGAGAAAAGAATAAATGAAATCAAAAATTCTTTCACACAATGATTGAGCAGAGAATAGCATTAATTTCTAGATTCAATTCAAGTTAAAGTATGGCATTAGAAATTGTTGATTTCTTTTGAAATTGAGAGGCAGTCACTTAAATGTATTAAATAATAACATATAAATAAATGATTTTTTGAAACTTATGGAATTTTCAATAAACAAAAAATAATTTTCTGTTTATTTATTATTTAATCATTGAATGAGTAGAAGTGCCATAACTTCTCTCACAATAATAATGATGTGTTAATTGAGTCGAGCGGCCAATAATAGTAGTTATACTCAAAAAGCTGTATTATAAAGAGTGTCAGTAATTGTTATATTGAAGATATAGTGCTCACCCGTAACAATAAGCTGAGTTTCAATCATTTCAGATCCAAGACTATTATTAACTAAACACCGATATATACCAGAGTCTGATAGCAATACTTGACGTATTCTTAGTGATCCATCAAATTGTTGAACACGATTGAAAGCTATCTGTCTAATGGGTTGTGCGTTTCGATGCCAAGTGTAGGTCGGAATTGGAAAGCCCTGTGCAGAACATCCGAGCTCTACAAAATTGCCTTCTTTTACAATTACAACAGGCTTACTATCTATTATTTTCGGCGGTTGATTACTATAGGCTTCTATTCAAATAATTTGAATCAAACATTTCATTTAGTTTTGTTTATGATTAATGTTATGAACAAAAATTTTGAACTCTTTCTAGTTTTTAAGTAAAATTTGCATTAAAAGCTCGTGTTTTAAAAATTGTGTTCTGATAATTTATTTGAATTCTTTTTTTATGTAAATACCACACTATTTATTCAAAATGTTGAAAATGTTTATAATTAAGTTTTCTTTGTTTGAGTTTAGAATTCTATGCTTTTCAGGATATTTTCACGATAATATTCAACTCAAATTAACTTAGAGAATGAAAACTTCATCAAAATATTGTCTAAACTTATTATTTTACTGTTGAAAAACGTTAAAGCAATGGAAATTTTCATCTTTTAAATAATAATTATTAAGTCTGAAAGCGATTATAAATTAGAAACGAATTGTGGTCAAAATTTAGAAAATTAAAAGGAATGCAAAGCATTTATGCGAGTATTAAATCGACTTTTCGACTGCTTAACAAAGCGAAAAAATCCGGATTTAATATAAAAGCAATAGAAAAATGCGTAATAAAATGAAATTTGGCTTAAAATAAGGCGAGCATGAAATGGAAGTAAAGTTTCATATAATGTAAAAGATAAAAAAGTAAATTGTTGTAAATTAAGTGAATTAATTAATAGTGAAAGAAGTAATACCATTGACAAAAAGTCGTCCAGAGGTAGAGCTAAGCATTGTTTCTCCAGTTAATCTATGTCTGACTTGACACCTATAATTTTTTAAGGCATCACTTTGTTGAACACGTCGTATATATAACTCTCCGCTCGAAAATATACTATATCTTTCACCTAAAAAACAAATAGATAAACAATTTGTGGAAAAACTACCAGAATTGATGGGCAACAAAAACATAAGAAGAATAGCCATGAGTTAGAATCAAGTGAAAAACAATGCCATTATATTTAATACATTTATTTTATCTTTAGGTGTCTGTTGAGAGTGAAAGATAAAAGGGGTATAAAATGGTTAGTTTTGTCGAATGACTATTACCGGGAAGATCACTGGTTTGTATAATAGTAGTCGAGTCCTGAATCCAAGAAACAACTTCTACAAAATCTTTAATAAATCCCGGAATATGGCAACGAATTACTGCTGTATTGCCGACGATCACAAATTCATCGTAAACTTCGACGACATAATGCTGTTGAACAACTAGAAAGAGGAGGAAATAAGAATAAGATTGAAAATAACATAGAATTTCATAGATATAAGTTTAGAAAAAATGAGAAAAAAGGAAAGATGAAAAAAATTGAGAATAAGACAAATGATCAAAATGTGTGAAACGAGAGATAAATTATAGAGATCAATGTTAGCCTACTTGCAAAAGCTAAATAATACAATATTTTTTAAAGAAAATTTTTCGATTTTCATGTCTATCTTTTGATAAACGATCGAATCCCAGTTGGCATGAGTTTTAATAAGTTAAAAGTTAAACTTATTTATTATTATATCATATGTAATAACTCTTTTTCTCGATGTCAAAAATTTATTAATAAAGTAGACTTTTTCGTGAAAGCATTTTCGAGGAAATCATTAAATAGTAATTTAGTTTTCTTTTATCTATTGACTGAATTACTAAACATCCGAATATTACTAATGAGTTTTCAAATAAACTAATTTTCAGAGATTGAGAATTAATTTTAATGTCTTTGATGACTATGAGCTGAAGCAAAACTTATTAAAAACTTCAACACATTTGAAGTCATGGTTTGAGGAATGATAACATAGAAAGAGAGAAATTTTTCACATTAGACTACATGAATGCAAAAATAATTTGAGGAAAATG
Source organism: Camisia spinifer (assembly GCA_034694065.1). NCBI lineage: Eukaryota > Metazoa > Arthropoda > Arachnida > Sarcoptiformes > Camisiidae > Camisia > Camisia spinifer. Next base: position 16,935 of record JAQFXV010000113.1, read on the forward strand.
AGTACAATTTAGAAAGTGAATTGAGAGGAAATGAGAAATGATAAGAAAGTGTTAAAGCATTTCGAATAAGATAGTAAAAAGAGTGTATAGTATACTATCAGTTGTAAAGGAATAAAAAATTTTCGCTATGAAAGTGAAGCATGAAATAGTTCTGTATAGAGAAAGCATTATCATTATTACTATAGCTTTTTAAGAGAGCTGAAAAAATGATGAAAAGCAGAAGCGCGTAAGGATTTTGACGCTTCATTGAATTACAAGTAACTTTTGTTCTTACTGTCCGTCTCTTCAGCTAACTTTTTCTGTCATCTTTTTTATGTGAAAGTGAGAAAAATAATAAAATCAAAGCCAAAACTAAGGCAAGTGATTTTAAGAGCAACTTTTATATATAAAAGCCAATAATATAACATTAACGCAGATATAACTTATATATAAAACTAAATAAGAGCAGGAGAAAGAAATGAATTGACATTCTCTTTGATGAGAGAGAATGAGAGAATGAAATAATACTAAATAAGAAGTATATCTCTCTCGACACAAAAGTAGTTATTAATGACAATGCATCACAAGTTTTATTCACACTTTTACTATTTATCAGCTATAGTCTTAAGAATCGTGAATTACAAGAAGCAAAGGAAAAGTTCATATATCAGATATGCATCGATACAAGCGATGCTTTTGGGCGGCATTAATCATCTTTATAACAAGCATAGAAACAGTCCATCTCTAGTGATCAGTAATGTATTACTAGTATATCAGACATACTTATGATACTTATGAATTATGCCTTCAGGACTGCTATTGGCTCTATCGACACAACTCTTATATATTAACCATTGAAACAAACCCTAACAGAAGCTCTGAACTGTCCTTTATTTTTATTTTCGGAAATGCGTCCCGACTTCAGAGACAAGGAAGTGAACTAAAAGGAAACGAACCGAAACTTTATATACTCTGATCTGACAAAGAAAATGAACACAAGATAACAATTCTGCGTATTTTTGGCGTTAAGACACTATTTCTTTTGATCATCAATAAAAAGAACAAATTAAACAAAAGTGAACTTAAAGCAGAAAAAGTAAAATTAATTTCAAGCCATTATTAGAGATGAATAATAAAAACAAATTTAAAAATAAATGAAATAAAACTCTTAATGAATTATTTCCGTATTGTTTATTCTGAATAAACAATAATAAGACAGAGAGACGTCTCAAACGAAGTTAGTCTTAAATTATTGATAATAAAAGCTAATCGAATAAAGTCGCAAATGATATAATCGTATTTCAGTCACGAGTTTATTGTTGTTAAGATATTTTGGAGGATAACCAACATTAGTATCCATTACTTGAGAGAATCCAGAATAACGGTAGAGTACTATTGATGAGAATTTCGGGGTAAACAAAACTATTAGCATTAGGAACGAGAGAGTGGTAGCACTTTTGGGAACCCCTTATATCGATCAAATGAGAGATGAGACCAAATTTTCGTCCTAATAATCTATAGTATATTCTGCAGTCATTTCTATTAGTTGTAATCTATTCTACTTTATTGTTTAGACCGAAAGATTGACCGCAACAGAGCCTTAATTTTGTTAATGCAATATTTAGGCCTTCCGTTTATTTATTGAGCGACAAACCCATAGCCTTATATCAAGTGTGCATGTATTGCAAGCGTGTTCATTATGTATGATCATAACGATTAATGAATGGCTATAAATTACTTTAACAGTACTTCCTTTTATATTATATCTTTTGAAGGAATTTTGCGAAAAAAGTAAATAACTATATGAGCAATTAAGCTCATGGCTATTCTCGTCAGTCATTCAATGCATTTATCAATAATAGCATAACTATCCCATAAAACTATAATTTACTAATTTATAACTTTACTGTTCGGATCGAATTATATTTTATTTTATTTGTATTATTTTCAAGCTCTTTCCAGATCTGATTCTTACGTTTATAGATAGATAACTCGAATTTATAGCTTTTACTACGCTATAAAAGACTAAAATTGTTTACGTCTTCTCTTATTATTGAATAAAACTTAAATGAGAGAAACAGATAACTTATTTATTGTACAACATTTTTGGCCGTTAGAATCATCTGAAGTTTATTTGAGTTATTTTTCAAGTATTTTAAGCCTATATTCAAAGATAAAATTTCCGGAATAGTGCAAAGTTTGCATAAATAATTGCATTTAAAATGTACGATAATTTGAATCTTTTCATCTGATGCTTGAATACTTCTAATAGCAAATGATGATAAAAGTTTCGCGAAATAAAATGAAAACAATAGTATAATAGAAAAGAACCCAATTCTCGATAATAAACATTCGGACAGAATGTAAAATTTCGACTTTTAATTAGAGAAACGGATATTAAAAGGATAATAGAAATAAGTATAGGGTTTAACTTGAGTCTAAATTTATGGCAATTGTACAAAAAAGTTTAATTAATGGCTTTTGATAATAGAAATAAATGGTAGACAGAAATGGACAATATTGAGAGCATTGTATTGTCCTTAAAGTGAAGAGACATTCAATTTGTGATGAAATGCAATATAAATTGAAATCGTGTGGAAAAGTTATCCATTGAGTAATTTAGTGGTACAATAAGGACACGTATTCACTGATAGTCTTAATAAATAGGAACCCAATTGATTCCTCAGGAGAGTTGGACTGCCTCTGAATTCCTAACGTCTGATACTAGAAATGAAAGCTATTTCTGAAGGGAAAGAGTGAAGACTCGAATTACTACTCAATTGTATACAATGGCTCTTCTTTTTCCTTCATTTTCCTATGAGTTCATCCAAAACCTTTTGGGAATTTTAAGTTATATCAAGTTTTTGCTTACAGTTCAACTTAGTTTATATACAGACATAATTGTACTCAAACTATGATATGATATGAACTGAAGCGACAGAACATTCACTAACTTATTATTATTTTGATTAAAGTGAAAATATATTCTATTCCCAAAACCAGTTTTTATATAGGAATAAATTTTCTCCAAGAATAAGAAATTGTGTGAAATTATTCCCATTTTATGAATCATTCATTTAATCAATTGAAATAATTTGATTTATACTTCAGTTTAGGAAGAAATGAAATCTCTATAACAGCAAAAGTCATCATTTTATAGATGAAATCAAAGAATAGTATCTATAGTTTAGTATGGAATAAATTCCATCAAAACTAATTACAAGATTTGAGTTGTATTAGTATTAGGTTTAGGTTAGGCGGAAAAGATTACATTACATTTAGTTATAAGACTCGAAGTCCAAGAAAGGGGTTTTGGTTTTCATTACTTTGAACTTTAGTTATACAAGAATGCAGTCTCAGGAGAAATATAGTCCACAATCTTTAAGTGGATGGTCTCTACTTTCTAAGAGACAACTCATTCTTCAGATTGAATACATGTGAAAGAATATATATCTCTATGTGTGAGTGCATTCGTGTTGTCTACGAGTCTAACAAGTCTTTCCATTATAGTTACTCAAGTCATATGTTATTGTGATACTGGACTTCTTCTACCAAAGAATCATTGCTTTCAAGTATTTCTTTACAACAGAGTAGACACATATGACAACAAATAGAAATTTATTTTCTCTAAAAAGTCGAATATTTGAGAAATATTTTCATGTTTTAAGAATAATAAATTATTACTTTATTTGATTTAAACGGAAAATTGAATCTATTATTGCTATTGCATGTGACACAAGAGTTGCAAATCTGAATGTATTTAGCATTTGAATGAGTTTCAAACCTGAAGTTCAGAATAAGTAATAAGTCAAGAATGACACGAAAAAAAGAATTCTAGAGAAAACTTTTTTCTTTCTTTAATTTGAAGGAAAGTCTGAGCGAAGCCAACAGTTGAAAAGATAATATATTATCTAAAAGTATTGGATTCAGGATATGTTACTCGAGAAGTGGCATCACTTCTAAACTTGTATTTGAAATACAAATTTTTATAGAAATCCATTCTAATGCTGATCGAGAAAAAGAAGACGGAATATATTGTTCACACCTTTCAACAAGAATAAGCCTTTAGTCGAGACGGCCGTCACTTTCATTTTAGTTTTTTTCAAACAGTAGAAAATGTCGTTAAAGGCAAGAAATACTCACTGACCGAAAGAAAAGGATAAAGGAATAGAAAGAAAGAATAACACCTAAAAATCGAAATCAATAACATTCAACTTATCGCCACTTTCGACTTCAGGCTAAAGTCATTTCAACTTATTCTCTAAAAAATACAGTCGAATCACGTTTTGGTCTTTAAAATGAGTAAAATAGATATCGCGACCAAATACTAGTCAGCGTAGGGTATGATTGAGTGTGCGCTCGATTTTCAACTTAAACAAAAGCTCAATTTGTTCAGTGATATATTGAACATAAGAGTTGAGTGATTTTAAAGCCTAATTAATAAGTCATGGAATTCGTTGCTGATTATTCACAAAATAAGACTTAATTAAATAAATAACTATTCAATTATTGCGATGAAAATCTCGAAATGAATAGTTATTTTCAAACTTTGAAAATTCTCGAAATAGTTTCTAAATTTCTGAAAATTGTTGTCGAATGACTTTCAAACTTTGCTTCGAATATATTTAGTCTTCCGTTTATGTATTGAAAAAGGAATTCAAATATAAAATAGAAAAGTATATGAAATGATCGTTTTCAACAAAAGGCATTCAAATAGAGAGCAAAGAAAAGAAGAGCAAAAAAAGTAATTTAAGGACTAAGTTATAGCTGAGGCATAAGTTATGCGCTCACTCTTTCTGCATATTTTTATTATCGCGTAATTTTTTTGCCATTTCATTGGAATTTCAGTTGTGATATTAGTTTGGATGGAGTTTATCAGTAATACCGCCCAAAAATAGTTAAAAGCAATAAAAACTTCCAATAAAGTTAAGTTATATACGAATATATGAAGCTCACAAACGACTTCTGGCTAAAAAATGCTGAGCTTTTTGTGATATCAAAGCAGTAAATTTTTGACTCATGAGATTATATTATGTTTATAGTTAGGCATAAATGGAAGGAGTGCTCAAACCTGTGATCAATATTTTAATTGATTGTTAAACACATAATATTTGCCTTAAATAAAGGCATACAATATTTGTGCTTCAATTGGGAAATGACTTATAAAAGTATGTCTAACTTGTAAGTTATAACTTATATTTATTAAATGCTTTATTTATGGCATAATTTACGTGATGAGACTTTTTCTATCTAATAGTGGAATCAAATTGATGTCCAATTTTGCTAATATTACTCATCACAGCATGAATTATGTTCAATAATAATTTTCATAAATAAATGTATTATATATTGATCTATATTTCAAATGGATATGGTTTCAGATTATAAAAATAAATTACTGTTTGGATAATATATTTTTATTGATTTTTTCTTAAGATTTTTATTCTTTGATTTAATTGAATATAAGAATAGAAAATTTAAAGTCGAAAGAATTGAGTGAATTTTTATGTTATAATAAATTATTTTGAACCAAGACTTATGTTCTACTCGTAAATAAAAATCAGAAATTCATTTAAAATTTCAAAAGACTTTCTATTTTAGACCATAAAATTGAAATATAATAGAGTATAAAAAATAATAAAGCAAAGAATTCTACAAAATAAAAGAAATATAACAGCAAAGCTTTTTATTTGAATAATTTCTCTAAAAGCAGTTTTATTTTAATTCTAAAAATTGAAATTTTTTCTTCTGAAAAACTTTTGCGAAAAGTAATAAGAAAATTGTTTCCAAATACATGAGATTATATTCGATTATACATAGAATTATTTATTAAGTAAGCAAAAGGCATAAATTCAATGATAAGGAATTCGCGAAACAGAAATAATAAGAGAAAAAAGATGCTTAAGTAAGCATAAAATGAAGTATAAGAGAAAAAAATGTTATGCATTCCTTATACTATGATATATGAAACTATTGTTCCGATACATAAAAATGTGCATTAAGACAAAAAAGGCATTGAAATAGTTCGGGAATTATACAGATATGATATCATATGTATAATAGGAGGAAAACTTTGAGCAACAGTAACATATCGAGTGAAACGCTTCACCATTTCTATACTTCTCTACTTGTTTTTATACAATTGAATTACAAATTTTTCAATTCATAGGGGAATTGATGAAAGAATCTCTTCTTTTACTTTCACCGTTGGTGTACAGCTATTGAAAGTTGAAGTCACAGTCACTTCAATCCTGTTGATGATCGGTTTATTTTGTTTAAAAGTTATACATTTACTATTTCCTACTTTATTAAATTAGATCTAAGGTGTATTGCAGTCAAATCTCGTACTCTTGTAATTTATTAAATTGTTTTCTCAACTGATTCTTTTTGGTTCTTCAATATATTGGTCATATTGAAAATAATACTACTCAACACTATTATAGTAAAATTTCGAAATACTTGAGATTATTTGGATATAACAGAGTATGAATATTTATCAGTCTTTTTCAAAAAGAGTTGAAGGGTTTATTCACTAAATTTTTCCGATGAAGACCAACAAAAACATTTACGCATCAAAATACGAAAAATATTGAAAAATTTAAATTTCATTTAAAAATGAATATTTAGTTAAGAAATTATGAAAAACGAACTCATTGTTTGGTAACTCCGGTTATAAAGAGAATATAATTATTTTCTATAATAATCGAATAGAAAAGTGCTATTATGCTCATGAATGAAATTAATGTATCATCAATTGAGATAAGACTTTTTCCAAGAATGGTTAACAAGCGATAAGAAGGTCATTCTTGCATAAAATTCTCCATTAGATTCTATGTTAAACGAATTCCTTCTGAAGAATTGACCGAAAAATAATAGCTCTCATAAAATAAAAAGTAGAGCTATATCTAGATTTGATAGTTGTCCATAAACAGAATAAACTGTGTTTTACTGAATAACTTATTAAAGTGTATGCATATTGTATAACAACAAGTTTTAGTGAAGGCAAAAGTAAATTTACATTTCAAATTGACTTTTCTTACTAGAAATACAAACAGAGCAACAGCAGAAATGGTCTGATAAGAGTCAACTACATTATACTATACTATCAAGTAAAGTCTATGATTTGCAACAAGTCTCAACTTTTATGAGTTTCAAGATATCAATTATTCATAACTAAATAATTTCTGACGCCATAAATACTTTCATATCTCAAGATTCAGTTTCAAATTACTGGCTTTAGACTGAAAAATACTCACAATAATTATGACAAATGATTTTGTAGTTACGCATAAATCTAATCTTTAAGATGATTATAATTTTGCAAATTTTATAAAAGAAATGTATTGGTTCTTAAATCTGGATTATTATTATTTTGATTGAAACAAACACTCAATTGAAGATTGAATCAAACAAATAGAGAATCCATTTGATCAAAAGAAATAAGTAGTCGTATGCGAAAGTCCTTTGAAGATAACAAGATCTCTATTGCAACAGAATGTGAGGTCAAACTAATAATGAGAAGACATCACTTGAAGATAATGAGCCAAAATGACTTCAATCCTCTAGTATTGATCCATCTGCTGATCCTTATATTGTTTTTATGGTCAAGTCATGTATTTTACGAAGCATTGTCAAAATGTATCATTGATTGTATAGTATTTAGTACTGATGTGTGTATTATTCAATTTTAGAAGCGATCGAACTATAAATAAATGGCTAAATAAGTTATTATTAATAAAAATGATAATTAAAGAAAAATTAAGATCTTTTATGTTCATATTTGTGCTCTTTTATGCAAAACAGAGAATATAAATGCAAACATTGCTCTGTAAAGTATTCTCAAACTCATGACTTAGCGTTTCAAACATGCATTGTTTTGGCCCAAATATTCCCATTTAAAATGATAAAACTTATTCAATATATAATACAATCAATTTATGCCATTTATATCCTGAAATTTTGAGAAACTAACGCTAAAATTTATCGATTCTTAATCTGGATTTTATATTTGATGTTCTCTCAACTTTTCTAAGAATTTGAAAATTAAAGCATTCAATACAACCTTTAAAATGACACAAAAGTCTTCATACTCTGGAATGGAGTCCAAAATCTCATAAACATTATTTTAGAGTTTTCAGAGTTTTAATTGAAACTATTCTACGCCTAAGGATTGAAATGAAAATATAAAATATAATTAAATTAATTATTTTATCATTTGATAACTCAATTTGAAGTCAATGCAATATTCCTGTTGTTTGGAATGTCTTTTATTTTTTAAAACCTAAAACATGAGCCGAACAATGAAAGTGAGTTTGAATTATTAGTGAACAAAGCATTCAATAGTGAAATAACTAGAATTCACGTAAAGCACAAACTTCTGTTCGCTTCTGATCTGTTAACTTACAAACAAGTTGACAAAAATTAATGAAATACAGCATAGAGTGAGAACAGCGAACATCATATCTGTTACGCTCATTACAGAAAATATAATAATTTTTATTCTAATGAGTAAACAAAACCAGAGTTTGCTTTGGATTAAAAGCTGAAACTTAATTAAAATCATATAATGATTCCTAAATATTGTGCACTTAAATGTGCTTAAAATAAATTAATCTGATCTCTAGAGCCTAAAAGATTATATTAATTTTCAATATAAATCTTTCTGGAAGAGTAAGTTTCCGATAATACAGTATAGTTTCTATGATTATGGTTTACGATCGCTCACAAATTTATCATTAATTTATAGAAGAAGACGATAATAATTCATCCTGTATTCGGTAGTTTCCTGTAAATGCAGTCATTAATGTTGAGCCGAATATTCATTCTGAATATTAATTATAATAAAAGCATTAAATATATTCCTTAACTGATTGATAAACCTATTCATCAGCTTATCGGTCATCTCAACTAATAATAACCGTTTATATTAAAGATTATTTCTATTTTGCAGGAATATTTGCTAAACATATCATTATATAGTATATAAATAGTAGCTGTTATGTAATGACTACAATCATGGAAACTGAAAACGAGGAAAAACTGTGAGAATTCGATTGAATCTAAATATCATTGGTTTTAAAATTCGAAAATCAATCTTTAGCTGAATTTTAGATATCAAACTCTTAATAGTAATATACATTTTCCAGAATTGAATTTCATGTTGAGATATAATTTAATTTAGTTGTCTTTACTTCATATAAACTGATTTTTATATTTTTAAAATTCTTTCTCAATGATTCAAATTTAATCACATAAGTTATTAAGTTTCTTATAATAGCGATATAAATACCTGTAGTTTAAAAGATAAATAAATTGCTTGATATCAACAATTTAAGTCTTAATTCTGTTAATTTATAAATTAAATGATATGTCAATACGTTGTTATTAAAAAATAATAATTAAATAGCTCTTAAATTGAATAACGGTTATAATAAAAGTACTTTTAAAAACGTTTAAATGGTGTTAATGTTAAATCTAATCATAATAGAAATAAAATACAATCTTTTTGAGTGTTTGTGCAATAATTTATAGCAATAACTAAATCATTATACAAAACAGAAAACAAGTGTTAAAGTGCTATAAAACGAGTGCGAAGTCCGATAACAAAGATATAAAGTTTATTAAATCTGCGCAAACTTTGGCTATTTTTCTTATGGAGCATAAGTTTCATAATTCGGGCCATTTTTCCTATCAAACAATGCCTTAAAGTAAGTGTTGATGTTGTGAAACAAAGCAAAAAATATAAGAAGTCAAAAATCGATAAATCCATCGGATTTTTTGAAGCATTCAATAAGAATCTATTGCACAACACAGACACTGATACAGAGGAAAAATTGTTTAATTCTCAGAAGTTTAGAAACAAATGATTAAGATTTTATTTTTCTACAAATATGGTTACACAGTAAACACTTTTTGTTCAAATTGACTTAATATCAATTAAATGAAAAGAAAACCAAAACTCTTTGAGCTTGAATTTGTTAATACGTGAGTATTAGTGTTCCCCACCAGCTAAGCTTGAACTCGAGCAAAAATAATGCAGCTCAAAGACACTGTCAGCTCACAAAATCAACTCATCTCACAGCTCAACTCAATTCATTAACTCTTTCAATAATATATTCACTTTCAAATTCAAATTCAAACATTAGATTAAACCAATATTCCATTTGCATCAATAGAATTTTGTTTCTTTAAAACTATAATTTTTATTTAAATTCAAACTTATTATATTTTCAATCGACTTCACATATATTTATGGAAACTTATTTATAGTCAGCTCAGTTCAAAGTGAGCTGAGCTGAGCTCAAGCTCAGGGTTATTAAGCTGTGGGTTTCACTAAGCATAAGAAAAGCTAAAATGAAACTGGAATTTGACATCAAAGTATTGACACAGAAAAGCAGCTCAAGCTTTTGACTTTAATACTTTCTGATTTACTATCGATATTATGGAACAAAAAAATAAGAAAAACTATTAAAAAACATTCATTAAAGCCGAAAACGAATTGCTTCCCATTGAAAGATAGAAAAAACTTTTCTTTCAACTACTGTCTCATCACAGAAGATGTTTCATCAGTTGATAACTGATATCTCTTTATAGAAAAGTTTTTTCTCAAAACATCAGATAAATAGTTAATTTACAGAAATGTGAATTCTTATGTTATTATCACATATGATGTCAATGATGTAGTGGTTCTTGAAATTAGGTATCAAATGAAATAAGAAATGAATGAAGGATTGAATTGAAATATTTTAATGACTTGACTTGACTTTTTGTACAATAAAAGAATGTAAGAAATAAGAAAGTTTCTGTTTTTCAAGTTTTGAAATATGAGTGAATCAGGACTTTAATAGAAAATAATTTATTGCTTACTTATTTTATTAGAGTGAACAAAAAAAAGTATAACTTATCCCCAGAAACATAACTTTGAAGAAGCGATAAAAGAAACTGATATTTTTTCTTTCATTTTTGAATGAACTCCACATTAACAAAACTTATAGAAAAAATCATATAATAAATAACGAAATAATTTTGATGAAAAGCCCAACTTTTTCTATTATATTTAATGTTTATATCATATCGAAACGTAAGTATATTTTTCAAATTCAAGAGAAAAAAGAACAATTTGTTTACATTAGCATAAAATGCATTTTCTTAATAAGAATAAATAAATTTCAATATGTTAAAAGTGAAACACATTAATCATTGATTCTATTTTAGAATAAATAGTATAAAAAAGTTTATTCAATTCAAAAGTAGAAGTTATGAACTTTATTCTGTTGTCAATATTTGTTTATAACAGTAGATAAATGGGGATTCAAATAGAGGCGATTCTCTATCAAATCGGCTTTTGGAGAATGTCTTCCTTTAAGGAGACCCTAAAGAGTAGTAAATCAGAGTATTTTCACAGCCTTTACATGTCGTCCATTGTGTGGAAAACAGCAATTGCATTAAGAAAATTGAAACAAAACAGAGACCACAGACTAAAAACAATGACAACAACAAGACTATACATTTGTTTTATCACTCTATAGCTATGTCTCTCTTTTTGCCGTTTCATTCTTTATCAGACTTGAAATACAGCCGCTTAACGACAATCAGTTTCAATAATTAAATTAGTTTGTGATTTACGTTTTGCACTGCAATTATTTGTTATGCGTTAATCACTTGTTTACGACTCGTATCTATTATGCTATTTGTTTATCACTCAAATCATTGAAATATTTAACTATTTATAAGTTAACAATAATATCACGATTCGTCATAAGTCAAGAGAACATTATTATACTAAGTGATTGTTGAGAAAAATTGTGTTCTTTAACGATCCTCTTTGGGTAAAAAAGTTTTATGTTCATGAAAGGCTTTCTTTCTATACCTATAGGAGAGAATAAATAGAGTTTTGATCAATAATAACAAGACTGGTATACCATTTATGCGCTTTAATGCAAATAAGAGTCAATCTCATAGAAGTAGCCTTTTTAATGAGAAACTAACTTCGGTTCTAAAGACTTAACTCAACCGCAAATATTGATTTCTATACGAATATATTGTTAGGAAATCTCTTTTTTCTTTCTCCTCTACTCTCAAAAACTCTTTTAAAAACTAGACTACAAGCGAAACGCTTTCAAAAAAGTTTTTCATTATTAAATATTATTTTAGCGTAAAAGCAATTCAATATTTTTACAGTTGAGTTAATTTTTAATAAAAGTTGTTTTAAGTCCACTTTTGAGTCTCAATATATATTTTGATGACTGTTATTATGAATGAATAGAAAGTAGTGAAGCGGTTAAGCTTTTATTATTAATTTAATAATTCGCGGAAAAACTGTTTTTCAATTATGAAGTCAAGAAAAATAGTGATGAAGACTACTTACCAGCTCTTACATGAATGTAACGGCTCTTAATAGTGCCCACACTATTGCTTGCTATGCATTGGTATATATTTGAGTGAATATCTTGTCTGTAATCTTCAGCCCGAAAAGGTGGCAATACTAGAGAATTATCATGTCTGATATGTCGAAGACCTTTCAGATAGAAAGATAAGCCTTAATCAAAAACAACTGTCAGCATAAAAGAACATCTATTATTAGTTAGTAATACAGGTATTTTGTTCTCTTATTTTATGGTTCAATAGATAATAATCTAACGGAAAAACAAAACAAAAACAAGAATATACTAAACGTTTTCCTCAAAAACACTGGAAAAACAATTTTAATTAAAAAAGTTCTGCTTTTCTTTTCCAAACTTTTAGAGTATTTGAATGGAGAAAAAATTCCTAAAAACATATTTATTTGATACTAATCCGGAACATAAGAAGAATATTAATAATTATAGAGCTTTGAGTGCATTAAATGAGTGTTTACCAGGAATTTCATTAGCGACTGAACCGTCTTTAGTCTCCCATCTTATGTGTGGCATTGGATTTCCATTAGCAGAACAATAGAGAACAGCTCCAGTACTAATACAATAATAGAGCAAAGAGTGAGAAATTGAAAGACAAATTATAATTACAATTTATAGCTTAATGTGTTGTATGTGTTCTGCAATAAATTAATATATCTATAGAATTAGTTATGTTTGAGAGCTGTTCGAAATTGCATTATTGCTCAACAGATACCTGTTTGAAAAATCAATTGAATGCGTTGGTTCGCGAGTAAAATACGGTCCATGCCTTTCAATAGCTGTCACTAAACATTGAAAAATATATTAAAATTTTCAATATTCAATAGTTCTATGCTTTAGTTTAAGAGTTTGTTCTCATAGTCTTTATTAAAAACAAAGTGTATGATATATTCAGTATTAAATGAATAACATGTTGTAGTTTTTTGAGAGCTTTTATTCTTAACTCAGCTAATGTTGAGATTAATGTTTTCATATTGTTATACTTAAAAAAGTGGCAAAACATTAATTTCTTGGTATTCCCGCTGAGATTATGAGCTTTTACGTGAGCGTATAGTCATATAGACCTGAGTGAGCTTTTATACTTTTATAGTCTCTCAGCGCCAATATATTGAAAACAATACACAGGGCTTTGTTTTTTCTGTTAGCGAGTCGTCCTTTTTTGTGATCGATCAATAGGCTATAACATGCAGTTGCAGTATATTTAGCGATACGTTTTGCTTTGCTCTGCTCTGTAGCTCATTTCAGATTAGTATTAGCTTTAGATATTGCTCACTATAGTCAGTGCTTCGTTTAACTTAATATTGATTACATGTATTGAGAGAATCAACTTCTTTATAGAAAAAAGTTCAGCCTTTCTTTTGCGCACTTTATTTATTTTATGGCCAAATCAAAGACATATTTATCTTTAATCGATAAGTAGATGAATTGTCTGCTCTCTTCTTATTGATAGATTAGTTCGTGAATAATATAAATATTCAGCTCTAGAACTTTTGGTAGGCTTTTGACTAACATTTTCTTTTCTCACTTTTACTATAAACTATTTTTCTCTCTCGAACTTCAATTAGGGACGAGTTGAGATTCATTTGCGGTTCTCATTATGTCTTTAAGAAAAGTCAGAGAAAGTATTAGTCAAAGCCTATAATAACTATTATTCATTTAGATATTCGTGTTCTCTATATCTCATAATTTTCACATTAATTGTATTGAAATTTTTTTTAATGCCATTTAATCACGTAATCATTGGTTATATTAGTTTACATTTCAGAGTCAAATACTTTTTTTACGATAGGAAATAAAAATGTAATAACAGTTAAATTATTGCTATTTGCAAACGAAAACTTGACTTATTTATTACAACTAATGTTTTACTAAAAATGTTTTAGTGGATAAAAACTCTCAAAAACTAAATCATAACAAAAGAAAGTGAAGTGACTGTCAAGTTATCAAATATGTTATGAATGAGACATGAATTTTAATAAGCATTAAATGTGTTTATCAGTAATAAAAACAAATATATTAATGAAGTCAAAAAGTAAACAATGTATTACGTGATATCTTTCGATAGATAAAAGACAATAATCGTTAATAATAAGTAGAATAAAAATGAAAGGCAATGAAGATGAGAAAAAATGCATAAAACTTAATAAAAACTTATTTCAAGTAAAGTCTACTCAAGTAAATATTTGATTTGTGAAACTCTCTATTACTTATTGAATAGGCGTTTCTCTATTGAGTTTGTGTTGTTTGAATGGATGGACACAAGCCATCATTAAGATAACAAATTAAAGTATAGTTATAGTGTTCACTCTTTCACGAAAACTATTTTGTTTAACAAATACATTATGAGAAGCTATGAGTTATTATTGTATAAAAGGTTTTCCTATTAAAAACTCAAAGTATAAACAATAAGTTTGTAAATGAAGTTTTTAATTAAATTTTATTGTTCACTAATCGGGTATTGAAATTATAAGACATTCTAAAAATTAGGTTTTTTGATAAACAATAAAAAGCAAGTTTTGATTTTGCATTAGAGATGAGAATTAGAATATGTAAAGAGAAGTGTTTGATATTTAAAGCAAATAATTACCAAAAACTTAGTGATAAATCGCGAAAATATTAATAGAAAATATCAACAGAAAAATCAATGAAAAAAAGTTGACATGGATTTGCCATTAACTCCACGTCTTAAAAGCCTTTCTCACTTATACTGTTCTATATTTGGAGTCTATAAACCCAATACTGAGAATCTTATATAAACTTAAGAGATGTTACTTAACGTATTAGTTTTCAAAAATAAGATAAAACCCAAAATCTCAAAGTCCAGACGATTTCCTGAAACCCAAAAATATTGGTATTGCCTCTTATTATTGATTTCATCCATTTTCCAGATGAAATATGTTATACAACTCAGAAGTTGCAGTCGAGTATTGAATATATCACGCGAGTAAAGCCATTGTTTATCCCGAAACAGAGGCAATAACTTTGAGTATGCATTATATGAACTAAATTTTTAGGCAAATTTGATTTTCTACGGAAATTACAGTCTAAATGTATTTACATTGAAACGGACTTTTGGGAATCATAGAAATTAGTTTCTATTTTACAATTTTCGTATCGCTTTTGACGCTTTTCTAACATTAATTATAAGTCTATAGTATTTCGCTATTATTTTTAGGAAATGCCCAGATTTTCACAGTTTAACAATTCTGAGAAAAGTTATGCTCATTTAGTTTTGAAGTTAAACTTTAGTGAAAAGCATTCGCTTCGCTGATAAATTTCATGCATTGCTGAGAAAAATTATTCAAATCCTGATGTTTACGATTCAAAGATACAAAATATGCAGCATTTTATGCTAACAAGTGTAACATCAGAGCCTTTACTTTCATAAAAAATGTTTGAATTGCTTCAATATTATTTTCTAGCTTTTCATTTCATATATTTTTGCCAACACTGGACTCAAGAAGTTTTGTGAACTTGTTATGAAAGTACACTTTAGGATATCTATAAAGAATTCATTAGAGAGAGGTTTGGCTGAGCTATCATTTCGATCACTTTCATCATAGATCTCGAACTCAACATTTCATTTCAGATCTCTTATCAACTATTGATATGTTTGTTCAAAATCTTGATCACGATTTTTCTCTATTTCATCAATACTGAAGATAATTGAGATCTTATTCTTCTGGAGATAAACCTCTATTTTTGATTTAAATTTAAAACAAATGAGAAAATTCATAAACATTTTTTTCATTCAACTTAAAAAAGATTAATGAACTTGTTTTCGAAGAAAACATCATTTTCTTTAATAAAATATCTCTCACTGTGAATAAAAGTTTGAAAAACGTTTAGAATTGAATGACTTTTTCGAATAGAAAATATGAACTTTTAGTTAACAAAAATTTAATTACATTTAATTACATTAATTGCGCAAAATTTCAACATTTACCCAATCAATAAAGCTTACGAAGTGCTTAACATTTATTAGAGATACAAAAGTATTGCTATCTTTCAACTCGTAAGTGAATCCCCAATAGATTAAAGCGATTAAAATTTGATAAATGGTTCGTGACTTTTGAAAATTTAGTTAATGTGAAGAATACTTCACGAGTGAAGTCGAAAGTTTACTTAAAGTCGCAAACAATAGCTCTAATTCATTGTTAAACTTATATTTTAAATGAATTGATGTTCAAATTATCAATACAAATATACTTTAATATGAAATCGATGTTTTAAAAGCTCTCAAATTTAGGACAATATAAGTATTAATTTTTTTTAAACACAAAATATAAGATATAATCATTATTCATAATTTTTAATGACATTAATTATTTTCAACGATACTTATATTTTAGAGCATTTTATTAACAATTATATAATTCATTTCAAAGTAATTTATTAATAGATTTTTAAGGAAATCAATATTTTATTTTATTCAATGAGAGCAAAGTTTTATCTTTCCTTTTTAAGTCGATATTCAGATTATTTGAAAGTCTTATCTTCTATTCAAATATATTCCTACTCTTTATTAAAATTGAGATCAATTTGGTCTCTGAATCGCGTTTTCCGCTACAGAGACAGGCTTTAAAAATTCATAAGCATTGCAGAGTTGACCCAAACTTAATGGTTAAGTAGGCTTTGCTATTAAAATAATGATTATTTTTAGAGCAATTTTTTTTATTGCTTCAAAATTTGAAAAAATTATTCTAAATTGATATCAATTTCAGTTCATTCCTAATCAGATAAAACGAAAATTTTATTAAATTATAAAACTATACAACGATTTGGATTAAAAGCTTTGAAAACAAGCATTGAATAAATTTATCTGAATTTATACTAAAATCTTATTTCTCTGTTTTTTCAATTCAATCTAATATAATATTCATACAAAAGAATATTTTATGAATGAATAAAAATATAAGTATATCTTCCGTTTCAATCTTATATAATAAATATTGAATAATAATAACATCATTTTTGATAATATAAATGCATGAATTTTGTTCATTTGTAATAATCAGTTCACTTCTTTTCATTCTAACTCAAGTCATAATCATTTGTCAGAACTTTAATTTATATGTTTTATGAATTACTTTATTCTCATGTAATAAATCTGTATTTATGTTGTAAAAAACTTTTGCATTACAAGAAAAAATGTGATTTTCTAAAAAAGATACTCATTTAAAAATTAAATTTAAAAAATGGAAAGCCATTTGATTTATATAAAGACAGAGATCTAACAGATTTTGATCTGTTTATTATTGAAAGTTAGGAATTAATAAACATTAAGTTAATTATCGATTCATCAAGTTTTCAACTAAACGTGTGATTCATTAAATTTGATGAAATACTAATGACAGATATAATGCATGTGAAATAAATGATTAAAAGCTAAAAAGAACTAAGTTATTAGCAGGAAAATCAATATTTGGTTATTTCGATATCTCAGTCATTTCCCGAAAAATGCCCGATTTTCCCGAGTCTTAATTTGACCCAATTATTTATTTTTGTGGCATTCTTTCATTGACTTTTATTGAATTTTCAGGTTTAAGTAAATAATGGAGGAATTTTTGATGAGAATTTGGATTTTAAAATAATTGGATGTTTTTTACATCTAGAATTCTAACTTTCCATTACTATCCATTACTAAAGTTTTATACAAGCCGTTTTCGATTGATGCTCATGTCTCTATCATTTATTAAATCGATCTTTGAATTATTAAATATTTCAACAATTTATTAATTATTCGGTTTAGTTTTTAATTAAAAAAAGTCTCAGAAACCAGAAGAGTTTTTGATTCCCGACTTCTCTTGAAAATTTTCCCGATTCCCAACCGATTATCAATATTTTAATCCCGAAAAATCCTTACTTATTTTAAATGAACATATTATTGACATTTTCCTAAACAAAAACTGAAAACAATATAATGATTAAGCTATTCTTCAATCAACAGAACCTAAGATTTAAGAGCAAACGTTTATTTATTTTAGCCTCAAATAATATTAAGCTAAGTTTCACTTTTAGAAAATTCATTAAATAGTTTCGATAACTTTCACTTAAGTCAGAAATAGAAACATTTCTATCTAAAAGATTGCATTGAAAAACGATAAGATTTGACTGAATCTAAATCATAAGAACAAAAGAGCTGATAAAATGTAAGATTAAGTCGACATTAATGTCAACTCAATTCAAACTTATATATAATAATTACAACCATAAGTTTAAATAAAATGCCGCAAATGTCATGAATATCATTAAGTTAATCGTTTTTTCCCTCGTTTTTATCTTTATTACATCTTTGATAAGTTAGACAAAAAAAATTAAATAAAAGGCAATATTTATTTATTTAGCTCTCTTTCAAAGTGAATCTGTTTATATAAAGCTGACTTTTCAACAGAATAGTAAATAATGTTTTTCTCAGTCAAAAATTGATTCCTATATTGAGAAAATTTTGAAACTTAAGCAAAGCATTACTCGTTTACTTTTGATATAAAACTTTTACAAAAGAATTGATTTTTGTTATTAATATTGAAATAATTTCCATTTCTAAGCAAACATATTAGAGAAGACTGATTGAAATTTTTTTTGTTGTGTGAGTTAATTGACATAATTTGCATAAAATTTGTTACTTTGCAGAACATAAGAATGACTACAATCTGTAATTTTGTGGACAATGTTTCGGTAGGACATAAGCATACCTTCTTCAGCACAAATCAATCAAATGACTCACTTATTCTGC
>JAQFXV010000114.1:0-35953 GCA_034694065.1 Camisia spinifer
AAAGCTTTAAAATCTTTGAAAGCTTGTAGTATTCAATGAAAGCTTTAATAGGCAAATTTATACCGCCACGAGCTTACTTGAACGGCAAATTTTATCAATTATGTTTATGTGTTTATATTCAGTTCCATATTTGCCTCATCTCATAAAGAATCCACTTTGGCATTCAAAAAATCAATTAACAATAATAATTTATCATGCATTAAGTTTTCTCATTCATGACCCACTCCCATAATTTAGAGACCGCTTGCTATTGAAGTACATAAACGATGTCGAGCCCATTCAAATAATGCTAATTCTAAACAATTTGTCTTTTAATAAAGAAAATATTTTCTAAAGATGTGTAACCTTTGATCTAATATTGTATTTAGTTATACTAAAAATATCCTATTACTCAAAGTCTTTTACAATATTTATTCATTGTATCAATTAATTAATCCACAGATTTATGCATAGTATACATAACTCAAATACATAGCATTCAAAACTTTTCAATTCTAAGTTTTGAAACACAAACTTTCATTACTTTGAAATATTTATACTATAGCTATAAAATTGCAGTATAAAGTCATGCTTTATTTTATACTGAATGCAAAGCTCAAAATTATATGACATATTCAGAATGAAAATATTTAGCATAATTCGCATAAGAATTTAATCTATACTGTATTCAGACGTGAACACAAACTTCTGGCCAATCATATGTCTATTCGCCACAAACGTGATCACGACTTAAACTAAATACTTATCTCTGTTTTATTCAGTAAAAAATAATCCTAAAGTAAAAGTGACCACAAGTAGTGATCAATTGAATAGAATCTCTTCATATGACACAATATAATGTAATCGAAAGATATCATGTCTCGATCTTCAGGAAATAAATCTTTGCGACACTATTGTGATGGACCCCAAAGTCCTCAAATGTAGTATCGAATACCACCTGCCTTCTGAAGCACCCGATTGTCCAACAGATTAGTTATTGTTGTATTGAATAGTATTGTATTGTTGAGGCAGAGGAACAGATTTTTCTGGAAAGAGGCTTCAGGAATAAAGAGGACATTTTTAGGACCTCTTACTATTCATAAATGTTGCGAATTAAAGATTAACATTTCGATTGCTTATCAAAAAACATGTATTTATTTTTCTAATATCATGTTTTTCTTTGCAGATAAAAATTTAATGATGACTAATCATTCGACTTCTTTTCCCACCGAAAATCTATCATACGATACATCTTTGTTTCCCAAATCACAGTCCTTTTTATCTAAAAAATTAAGATTGATTAAAGCTCTAATTAATGCTATCGATTGGCCTCATTTCCAAACGTGACGCTAAATAAATTTGAGTAATCAAAAATATACATCTTCTTCTTCGTTGAATCAATTCTAGATTAAAACTTTTTCAATATAAATACCAAAAACATGTGAAACTGGTGTTTAAAAAGAGGCTGATTTCAAAGTGAAAAATAATTACTGCCCGATAGTTTCGCCCACACTTTAGGTCAACTATAGTGTAAGAATAGATATTTATGAGAAGGGAGAGAACGGAGATTTTCTATATGAAAAAAATTGAGCCACAATTATGGCGCTTCAGGCCATTTACCGCACATTATCATCACAAATTTCGACTCTCCCCTTATTACACATTTTCTAGTGTATGTTTTAAAAAAGAAAGTCTCCATATTTTTGTTTGAAAAATACGTTCTATTAAAGACCACCAACGATTAAAAAACAGAAGAAAAGTTTCATTTGTGATTTAGACTTTTTTAAAAGCCGAACCTATGAATTAATATATAATACTATTTAATGTTTCTTACTTTCATAGTTTTAATCCTGCCTATTATCGAAATAATTGACGCATTTATCACATGATAATGATTTCAAAATTATATAGATAACTTTCAATACGAATCAACAATTTTATACATAACATTATAACTATAGTTTAAAATAACTATGAATTATTATGTTGGGGTTTATTTTTCAAAAGTCTTTTCACTTTAAATTAAAGTATTTCAGTTAAATATTACTTTATTCTTAAATGACTGATTGGATTCATCGTTTAATTATGGAATTAATGATTGCAGTTAAGAAACTATTTTTAAAAAACGTGAATGAAAGTCAATCAATTGATCGAATCTTTTTTAAAAGTCTGACACATTGAATAACATTACATTAATTTTTTATCTTTAATCAAAAGCAAATTAAAAAGATATCACCATAAATGTAAGAAACGAAAAGAGTAAATGAGAAGTAAAACTTTATATCTTTAATGCTGTTAATGTGTTCGATAGTATTTAAATTATTGTTTTATTCTTCGTATAATTTATCAATTTGTTTGATATTTTAAAGTTTGTGAAAATTCATAGCTTAAGGGAAATTTTGTTTATGCTGTTAATTGTGTTGAGTACTATTTTTTGATTCGCTTTAGATTAATTCAAGATTGATATACCTCAATATTTAATTTTTTAAGTTCACATTCTATACGTAAGTCATGCATGAAATTCTCAAAAAAAACTATTTTTAATAGTGAACGCCATGCAATACCTCTCACAAAATGAAAAAATGCTCAAACTATAAACATTGATTTGAACCTAAAGTAAAACAAACTCTCTTTCAATTTTGTTTCACTTTCATTCAACATTTAATTAGAAATATAAACAAACTCTTGTCTCTCAACTATTCTAGTTTTTTGATAAATTTTCAGAAGACTGTTAAGAAAAAGCATATAAATAAAGTCATTAATTGAAGTTAGAAATGTAAAAAACAGGAGCGTTTCTTTGTCTCGAATGGCATGGCATCAGTTTTGCCAAAAGTATATGAAAGGCATTCCTCATCGTTAGGACTAAATGGGAGTCAAATTGAGGCTTAATGAGTGCAACAGTATCTTATATTATCTCAAATAAGAAACGCAACCGGAAAACAAAATAGAGGTTCGCGAATGAAAAGTTTTCTTTGGCTTTTTGACATAATTATAACAGAGATAGCATTCAAGCATTCAGACTATTTAAACAAAGAATTAAATATTATTATACACTTAACATTTGGAATCACATTGAGTTTGAATTTAAATCTAAACTATGTTTTAAGCTTGTTCTTCAAATTATAGTTATTTAAACTATAATAATGCTGAGACTAATGATCTTCTTAAATGTTTGCTTAATTTTAAACAATTTTTCTTTTGCAATCGTATGGGAGTATGTTTTCGATATTCTGTTTTCAATATTTAGATAACCGATGGTTTACGAAAAATGAATTTATTTAACTTCAAACAAAGAATTGGAGTTGAATTTCATAAAAATATGTTGAAATAATTTGAATGCATTGCATAACTCATTGATAATTTATATTTAAACGAAGAAAGCAGAGAAGTTTCAAACAAAAACGTTGTTCATCTATGGAAATGATACATAACTCGTTTCTATGGACTGTTTTAGGATTAAAGTAAAATCCATTAAAGATCTAGTTTTTCAGTAAATGGCAAATAATAGTTTCCAAAACTATGACTTTAATGATGTTGAAAATTATTATTTGATTTTCTTCACTTTCAAGGTTGACATGAGATTCTTCAGATCATTATATAAGTTATAGACTGCTATATAAGATATTATAGTCTCAAGTCATTTACTCTTTCATTCTATGAGACTATTTTTTTATTACCTTAACTACAAATCGCGTAACCTTTGCATCGAATATACAGTACTCCCCGTTGGGAGAAATGTAATGCTAGAAATATTTCAATTACTTCTTTATTGCATTTGTCTCTATCCAGTGGTGAGAATAGAGTGACTTATGTTACTGAGAGATATTCTCGTAGGGAATCGCGCAATAATATTATGAATATTGAAATATATGATCTTTATGAAAAAATTAATTAACAATTTTACAATTGATACAAATGACACAAATTCTTTTCTATAGGGGAATTCATTATTTCCAATTTTTCAATTCTCATTTTGTATCTTCAATATTAAATGCATTTCATTCACAATTTACTTCTTATATCAAAATTGATATTTGGTTTACTTTAAAGTTATTTGTTTATAAATTAAAGGTTTTCAGTGCAAAAGAGCATTAAACTATTTTTTTTATTAAGTTATTCTTGAGTATTACAAAAATTACAATAAAAATTTTTAATTTAGAGAAAATTGGTGAAAACAAAAAATAAATCGATTTTATTCATAGAATAGCTAAAGGTTATCGAGTAAATTAATGCTCTTATTTATTATGGATTAATTGTCAGAACTAATCATTACCTTCCAAAATATGATCAAATTTTATTCAATGTTTTATAAAAATTTATATTTATAAACAATATTTATTAAATATTTGGTTTCAAACTGGTATGATATAAATAAAAGTGCAATCAAATTAGTCAAAAATTGATTAAACTATTGAATTTAAAAAGTTTAAAATTATTTCATATTTATTGACTCTGAAGTTCAATTTATTAAAAACGATTCAATTAAGTAAAAGAAAGATAAATGAGCTTTGAATTTAGAAATAGAGCAATCATTGAATAAGCTTGAACTGTTAGAGGATTTTTCCGTGGGTTTCAAGTTATATCGAGTCGACTCTAAACCGCTTCTACACATGAATCGCTACTGGAGACAAACCCATACCCGAAACTCTGAAATGATCGCTCACCAAAAGCGCATTTCATGTTTAGTTTTATGTTTATATTCGTCACTGTTTGCAGTTAAGAATAACTTCATTCTGTGTAAGAGTATTTCGCACGCGATCATAGTTTGCAAGAAACCTCTTCAAACATTTTCAGATATATCACAAAATTTAATAAAGATTTTTAATTCTTTATCCAACAGATCGTGCGTGAAGTGACTCATATTTGATTAAGTGTTTGTTCACCTAAAGTCTGATCATTAAAAACTTGAACGCTTTAAAATTTCAACAATTCGTTGAATTAACTGTTAGACAATTGAATCATATATAAAACTTGAACTTATTTATTCATTTGAAATTTTTGGATCTGAAAGTCATTTGTTAACTTTGAGTGAAAAGAAATTGACTTTTGAATAATCGGATTGAAAATAAATTATTCGTTTAAAAGTGAATCTTTGGAAAACGAATTAATTTAAACGAAGGAACGAAAATTGATTGCAGACAACTTCTAAATGTAAGATAAATTTAGATTAATTTCTTTCAACTTTTAACAAATTTGAAGTTTTATTATCGCTCTATTTTTTGTTGTTGAAATGTTTATTAACTCTTTCCCACCAATGAAACCATTAATCTTTTATTCCTTTCGGTCTATTTTTAAGTATTATATTTGAACGAAATAAATCCGAATAAAATTTATGGCTAGATTTAGCCGAATGTAATTTAAGACATGTTTTATTTCTGAACTTCTGAACTTTTGTTTCCTGTTTTTCGCATTATTTATGAATTTATGTGAAAACTTTGCATATTTTGCATTATTTCTTTTCGAAAAAATATCTAAAATGATTAGCTTTATTCTGTTTTGAAATAAAGTTATATTCTCAAAGGCATACATCTGCTCACAAACATTGAAATTCAGACACATTTTCTTTGAAAAAATAATTCCTATTTTCATATCAACGATTGACAAAAATGTTGTTGAATTTATTTTGAGACTCAAAGTTACATAAACTGAGAGCCTGTGAGTATTTTACTCTATTTGAAGCGAGTTTTTGTTAACTAAGTATAGAGAAGAGAAAAAGATTACTCAACACTAACCAACATAAACGACATCCTTGGTTTGTCGAATAGTTGACATAATTACAGGTAAGCCAACAGGTATTTTTCGAAGGCATTGAGACCAGCGATTCGCTTGTGTGGTCTCAAACAATACTCACGCCCTCCAAACTAGAACATTGTTTACTATGACTACACGATTCATCAAAATACTAAAAAAACCAATTTCAAAGATTCCAATTGGCTGTCGCCCAAAACGCTGAGTTCTCATAAACTTAAAATTTATTTTTAAAATCACAGAATTGATCAGTTTTGAACAAAATCAAAAGAATAATTTATAGTTTTCTTAGTCATAAAATTATTGATTAATTATATTTTTTGTGTTAAAACTCATAAATAATCGGAAATCTAACGGGAATCCATTGGGTTTTTACCATCTTTTCGACCAGATCTGGAATAATCTTTTTACCAAATTTATTATCTCAAAGAAAAAGTCTTCTCTACTATTATTTTCTTTTGCTTTTTAGGATAGCGATACTTTTCGTTAAATATTTGACATTCACTTCGTTAGTGGCATCACTTCACGAAATTTTTTTCTTAAACTATTTGTCGTCGTCTTAAGTTTTTTTCTCTCAGTATTTCCGTTGAATCTTTTTTTCGCCCATTAGTGTCAGTAAGTCATTGGGCCTTTTCTAAGAAATGAGAAAATGTGATTTTGATGACAATCTAATATCATTCTTAATAATACTTGATTTTTTGGTTAGTCATGTTTGGTTTCATCCTATCACTAAATTTTCACTTTTTTACAAAACTTCATTTTCGAGGAATTAAAGTTCAAAATTATACACTTTATATCTTTCAAGGGTAATATCATTTCAATAAAATATTACCATTACTTTATTTACTCAGTTAAATATCTTTTATATAAATTAATTCTATAGCTATCGCTTTCTACTGTATAATCAAAAGTGTTATTTGACGAAAATTATTCCAAGAAATACTAACTTTATTTCGGCCTTTCATTTGAAACACAATAAGCAATAAAAAAGTTTCCCAATTCAAAATAATTCAAAGAATTTAATTTTAATATTACATTTGAATGATAAGACGGTGAATAACATTTAAATAACTCACAATTACTTGTGATTTTTCTCTTATTTGATTGTGTAAAGACTTTTTTCATAGAAAACTTTCATTTCTCTATACTTTTCAATCCTTTAAGTGCTTAACAATCGAATTACTGATTTTCAAACTTCACTTATTTTTCATGAAACCCCATATTTCACTCTTAAAATTCTTGTTTCAATTTGTTGTGAACACAAGAAAATAAGACACGAAGAACGTGAACATCCCTAACAAGGTATCAAATTGAAAACTTCAATATCCATCCTTTCATCCACACAATATCTCTCTAGTATTTCAGTTGAATTTCCAATTCTATCAATAGGATTGAGTTGTGAAGCGAACTATTCGTGCTTTTAGTATACCTTATTTTATATACTTTAAACTCAACGGACTTATAAACGTGTTAAAGGCATGCAATTTATTTTCTTAAAACCTCTAAAAGAAAACTTGTAAAGAATTATTTTTTTACTCAAGTTGAGTCTTAACTCTACTTTTGAGAAAGTTATTAAGACGAAAAACTGGTTCCGGTCAGTATTTTATTTATTCATTTTTCTATTAAATCAAATTTAAATTAATGGTTTATTCGAGCACTTAATTCGATTTTTGGGCGCAATACAAAATCAAATTTTGGTCTTTCATTTGCTTTCAATAGCTATAAATTGATGCAAAAAATTGTACCGAAAAAGTGATATGAATTCATTGATATTTTGGTGACAGCAAAGAAGTCAATTTGATATTTAATCCTTTTCATAGCTCTTTCGCATCGCTTTAAGTTAAAAGCAAAGTATATTCACTGTCGAGCAATTCTATGATATATTGCAATATAATTCTGGATTAAAATATTTGATCGTGCGCTGCATTTCTTAATAATGTTAAGCCTCTCTCAGTAAAACCTATGTATATCTTAGAAAATAAATTTACAGCACATAAAAGATTTTTCATTCCAATCAAGTTCTAACTCTCTTTTCGGGTCAGATAAAAAATATTCAGAAAATTATCATTCAATTCGTTACTCAGGGCTATATCTTTGACACCGACTGATTTCAGAACATTAAATAGAAGAGCAATAAAAGGATTGGTTGAAATTTGTATAAATAAATCTATATTATGGCTCCTTTTACTGCATAGTATTTTAATCACGAACAAGTCGTAAGAATTTTATTTTGTTATTTGATTTCGAGTTTAAATGAAGCCTCAAATGTAACTTAAATTAGTTGAAAACATCATAGTCTCTGAAATAAATAGAAAACAGATTCTGTGATAGATAATTAGAATACTAATTCAAGCTGTGATTTCTAATTTATGTGTGATTGATAGTCGATTATTTTAAATTGAGTTAAAAGTCTTAAATTTATTTAATTCTACTTTTTCATTAATAAAAAAATTTTATTGCATCTCTTTTCTACTATTTAATTGATTTATTTTATTATACAAACAATTTCTTATTGATTCAATTTTATTCTTTCAAGTTTTATAATTTTATTCAGCAATCAGTATAAATCTTCATGAATTAATGTTCAATTTATTAGTTTTTATTCGCCCAATAATGTTGTTGATCATTAATCTCGTTGTTTTTTCAATTATTTGAGGAATATTTTGCTGATTTGAGAAATAAAAACCGATGAAATAGTTAAAGTTTTTTAGAATCTCTTATTATAATTCCCATAATTATGAAATGAGAGCTAAAATTTAATGAAGATACCATTGGAAAATGTGAATGTCGATCGTGAAAAGTGGCACAATAACAGCCGCAGACTTTTCGATTCGCTCGAATTGTTTGCTACGACTGATTTCAGGATCATTGAAAAGAGTATGTGAGCGAACATATAAGCCTTATATACAATACTTTTATACAATATATACTGTATGCCATTTTATGTGTGTTTTTCGAAAACTTGTTCCACAAACTACTTCTGATGTAATACTGACTTTTCGTGTAATTTAAAAATTTTGGTAAATATTTAAGACAAACGGAAAAGACAATTATTTGATAAAATAATCCCCTATTGAATCTCAATCATGATTTCATGTAGTTAAATATTTATTTGTTTTATAGCTATTTGATATTTGGAAACTAAATGTGAAGTACATAACAGTGAAAGTTGATTATAACCATTGAATTTGAACTGAAATTACGTTGAGAACCACTGAAATGTATCGGAAAGTTTAATGTTATAAGAGTTTATGCCCCGTTTTGGCAACAATGAAACAGTTATAATACTTCTCACATACAACTATACCCAACATTATTGTCACTAATCCCAGTCTACACGAGTATTGCCCTTTCCGTTGCAATATATTCAATAGGTTTCAATGTATTTTCGACTAATAATCTCAAAAGTGAAGTGAGGAAAAATTGTTCACTCAAAATGAAAATAGAGATCTCTAACAATAGGAGTTTTGCAAAATTTCTAACAAATGATACTTCTATTGTGTATATAATAATAATGCCTTTAAGGGATAAATTGGAAATGAAATTATTTTCTGTTGAAATGTTGAGCGATTGAAAAGTGTTTTGCATTTTCAACTAGAATTTTATATCATTATTTCAATGTAATAAATGTTTACTTTCAACAAATATGATATGAATCTAAAAATTCTTTAAATTCTATTCATTCATTCAGTACTTGTAATAACAATTAAGTTATAAAACTTTGTTTCAAATTTAATTCATTTTTAAATCTTATAGTTTAATAATTTAGAACAATTTATTAAATTGAAGGAAAATCTGGGATTATATTTTTGAGACGTTTTTCACTGCATGCTATAAATTAGTGGCATATAATATCTTATGAAAATAATCAAAACTTATTGCTTTCTGTCAAAGTTTTGATGATGAATAGGTTCAAACTTTAAAACCGCACAATTTTTTATGGATTCATATATAATATGACTTTATATATCTGGAGAAATAACTTCAGAGCGATTTTTGTCATATATAAAAAGTACTGATAAAACTTTATTCTCAATTCGCAATTACAGTATTGCTTACTATTTTCCTCAATAAACTTTTAAACTTAAACTTTTTGATGTTGTAATAAAACTTTTTTCTCGAATAGCTTTAAATTGAGAAATATGAGGCACAATAAAATTTAAATCCTTCGCCAGAAAACTTAAGACTTTTGCAATTGGGAATCAAGAGATGGCAAAGAGAAAATTCCTTCTTTTTCATCTAATATAAAGTTGGAATTGGCCACAAAACTTGATCCCATGTATGAAGTGTCTGAAGATTTCTCGCTTACAATTCGAATGACTTCACAAAAATACCAAAAAAAATATATTATCTGTATATATTGCGTATTTTTTACTATTAACTCAAAATAGAGGCTATTCTTCGATCAGATTTTCAAAGAAAAGGTATTGAACATCAACTTTTACAAATCCAATTTATATGTCTCACGTTTGAAAAAAAATTTGAATACAGTTTTGAAAATTATAATCTTATCTTTAGAATTGAATATTAAGAAATAATATTTGATGGTTTTGTGGTCAATAGTTGGGCTCAATTTCATGTTTCTATCATAAGTACGAAAAATTAATGTAGAAAAAGGTTTTTGAAGAATATTTGGTGAAAAAGAACATAAGAGAACATAAGCAATGCCTGAGCTAAAGATGAACTCTAAGAACTTGAGAAAAGTGAAAGAATGAGTCCATAAGTTTAGGTCATAGAAGTAAATGGTGTATAAAAAGAGAGAAATATAAAAGACCTAAAATTATCTATTTTGTTAGTATGATCTCAATCACGTTTGTTCTTCATGTCTGCCGCCACTGAAGACTCAGCTGTTTCGATGCATTCTCTCTCACCCACACCAACACAACAAGTCTTTTTTGTAAATTTTTCCATCAATAAGAAAATACAAATAAGAGAGAAGAGTAAAGTATGGGAAAGATCAGAGACAGAAAGAGAGCGAAAGTGAGCTCACGTTTAGCTATTTATAGCTGCAAAGAGTTCTCTGAGATCACAGTTTTTCGTTATCACATTTGCTTAAAGGCGTTCAATATAAACGAGAGCATCATTTCTGCAGACCCTTCATTCGCATATTATAGCTCTCAATCTTTCATGAAACGCATCACACATTGATTTATTCCGATTGTTAAGTAAATAATCGGTTTTGCCTCGAAGGCAATGATATTTTCTTATTTTGGTTGTTCAATGCTTTAGATGCTTCTCAATCCATATCATGTGTGATGTGTTCGAAGGCTTTGAATTACGCGAATCGCATCTTTATTTGAACACTTCAAACATATTTTGATTATATTTCCTGTCAAAGAGATGATGCCTTAAGATTATCAAATAGTTTCCCCATTCGACTAAAATTAGTTTTAACCGTTTGTTATTTTTGGAACAGATCTCCTCTTTGGAGTAAAAAATATTTCAAATTAATCATCAAATTCAAAGATGATTAAAACGAATAAATTTCTTGTTGAAGATTTCATTTGAGTCATTACTAGTATTACATCTAATGATAAATAAAATTCTACGATTTGAGGAAATAATAAAAATGTTTCCAAGTCTTGAGTAAATAACTGTTAATGAATTCCAGAAATGTCTCTCTGGTGTCAAGCATTGAATGTTAAAGTACTTTGCATTAAATCATTCAAATTGGACTTTTATTAAATTTTTTCTTTCATCTCTTTTATGCACATAAACTACTGTCTGTCAGCTCTGGTCTGCAAATTGTAATGATTGAGTTGAGCGAACTTTTCATCTGTTCCTTTACCACCATATGATCTCCTGCTGAAAAGAGGATCAAATAAAGCTTTTTTTGTTGGAGTTGTGGATTATTTAAATCCGCTCTTCAGAAGTAAATAAAGGAAAGTTAAACCAATGATATTAAGATGAAGAGGACTTCATTTTTTAAATTAGAATTCTTTTCACTTGTTTTGATATTGAGCTGAAACATATGCAAATTCTAATAATGCAAACAGTAATACACTATTTGAAGAATAACAGCCCTCTAATATTGGATCATCTCAACCATCTTTCAAAACAAAAGCTTATTATTCTTTTTAAACTTATATAAGTTATCTTTAATTAATAACTTTATATATTTTTAGAACATATTCACTCAATTATTTTTCTTTTGGAATTTTAATTGAAAAATAATGAAAAAGTTAGGAAAAATTCTTTGAGTTTATATTGCGAATTAGCTGACGAAAGAACCAGTAAATCAAACTCTATTGATATCAATTCAATAATCATTTTTGTTTTCAAATCCTAAAAATTTTAAAACTGATCATTTTTTAAACTTTGATTAACATTTAATTAAGATTTTGATAAATAAAACTTTAAATAAATATCAAAAACATTCTAAAGAACTGTTTAGAATCCGTATCAAGAAATAAGTAATCATAATCACCACCAACTCTGTCAATAATCATGATTTCTCGTCACGAAATGAGCGATTTTCTTCAGTTCTCTTTCAGTTCTTTTGATAACGCCTTTCAATAGCATAAAAACTGATACATTCAACGGCAGTAAAAGAGTGTGAGTTAGAGAGAAAAGAAAAATAAATAAGTAAAAAAGAAAAATACTGGAGATAAAAAAGCGTAATGATGCTTATGGTAGCTTTTGTTGGTTCATTTCAAGATAGTGTTTCATATCGTTTACTCTTTTCCTATGTTTTACGTCTTTGCGTTATTTTTCTTTTAATACCTTCAACACAGTATATAATAGTTATTCTTTCGAATAAAACAAAAATAAATATTTTAAGATGATATAAGTTTCAGAAGTCTTTTCAAAATATTAGTTATCTTGAACTTTGATAAATATTTACATTGAATTTAGAAATGAATACACATTTAGTATTTATTATTTTAATAAAATAGAAATAACAACGGAATTGGACGGTATTATTAGCAACTTGTTTCATGTTCATTATGTGTTAGGTTAGACCATATGATGATTTATTATTGTTGACCTCAAAGGGTTCTAACTGTACTCATTCCTTAACAGAAGCAAAAATATATATCGGCTTCAAATCCAATCCATTTATCATCATTGATGATGAAAAGCATTTAAGCGAAACAATATTATATCAAAACTTTATGAATTATAGCTGTTCTCTAAGTTAAGCTAATTTCTCGCGCAGAATAACCATTAACTTCTTCATAAAGTATTTAATGAATTTATTTTTCATATTAATCATTTAATTACACACTTTTTCAATCTAAGTAACCAGAACTCAATTCATTAAAGATAAGCACAAAAGTTGCTTCACTTTAAATGAGTTATTATTTATTTAATCAAAAATCACAATTTAATTCATATCCCTTCTTATTATGACATCAATTATCCTAAAAAGTAAAATATTATCTTTCATTCTGAATAAATATTCAATAAAATTCAATATATTTTAAATCTTTTATCAAAGACATCAATCAATTATTTCTAGAATAAATGAGTCCTAATTAATTCTACTCTCAATTTCTCTTTTCATCCATTTCTTTTCATATAAGAAAAATCCGCTCAATTCTAATTTAAAACTACAGGTTCTTTCTTATAAGTTAGCAGTGATTGCAACTAATTCTTGAACATTAGTGAAAAAAGTCAAGTAATTAAGATTCTCTGAACTACAATATCGATTCCAATTAAACTGGATCTCATTCTAAGTCTATAGATATCCTCGAATGGCTGATTTGATTTCTGATACTTCCACCAGTTATACAATTTGTTCAAACATAAGCGAGGGATGGGTCAGACCCTACCATCGAAGCTCGAAAAACGGACCCCTCTCGAGATTTTTTGAGAAATTCTTTTGTTCTCAGTACAAGTTTTGATAATAAAAAAAACCTCAAGAGAAGTCAAAATTTTCGAAATAATGAAAAATATTAAGATAGTTAAAAAATAAAATAAAATATTTTGGGAGAATTTCAGCAATAATTTCCTTATGAAAACGATAAGTTTTGAACCCCATTCCTTGACTCTCGCTAACTAAACCCCACTTTCCAAGAGGGATAATTTCTTATATATGAATTTATTCGTTCAAAAATTTTCATTATTTTATGTATCCTTTCCTTATAGACATCACACTATTTGACAATAATAATAATAACTCATGAAATGAATCTTTTGTCAACGTTTTTCTTTTAATATATTCAAACTCTGGTCATTCGCTTGTTTTTAATTAAACATCAATACGTGATCAGATCTTCAAATTGTTTAATTATTAGATAAGAGCACACATTCGTTGATTTATTTTTATTGTCGTTTGAGATTAAAATTGTTTAATACTTTGTATATTTGAAAGCAAAGGTTAAAAACCTATGGACTACCCGTTCAAAGCCTTATTACATGATATGAGACAAGATATTGAGCTTTAAAATTATTTAATAGGAAATCTTTATTCTGAACAGAGTATATTCAGATATTAATTTGAATAAAGATTTTGAGAATATAAATCGGATTAGAACTCATATCTATATCATTTCTTTCACTCACTTAAAAAGCCTGAACGCAAGAAACAGAAGTTGATTGCAGTATAGAAAGAATGAATTACTGTTATTACATGATAAATAATGAGTTTGCATTTAATTCGTTAAGACTCATCTCTTCTGTGCCATACCTATGAATTTTTCTCAAAACTATCTAATGGTTCTTACTTTGCATACAAGAGAGACGAAACCCTACTGTGAAAATTTTTGTGAAACTTTTTTCTCTTCTACTTTCGCCATTCGAATACCAATCACCAAATTTATTATCATAACTTCTTTTAGCTGAAGAAAATCTATGAGACAGACGTCTGTCTCTATATTTATCCAAAAATATAACTTCAACAATACTTTATTGATTCTCGTTTTTGTGGTGCAAATTATGTGATTTATCATTTCCAACACTTTTTATAAATAATTTGATGATTCAGTACTTATACATTTTCATAACAATGAAACTAATATTGAATTTGATTCTGTATGCATTGCGACCAGAGATAAGCAAAAAATGATAGACTAATATTTATTATAGAGAAATAGCATGTGATAACTTATTTTGCTTTTAATAATACACTTTTTATTAAAATGACATAATTGTAAATTGAAAATGTTTGCTAGTCTTCAATCACTGTCATAAAAGATTTAAATAAAATTAAACTATTCAAATATCATAATCTTTTCACCCAAATATATATAAATTTTTAATAAACTAAAGAATATTTTAACTCTAACTTTTACGTTAAAAATATGTTTAGATAACAAAAGAATCTCAATTATCTGAAGTTCACATAATTGTGATAATAAATTTTGAATAGTAAAAATAACTCAAATGAAACCATTAGTTTTTAAGGATTATTAGAAATTTCTATTAACCCCTTTCTGTGTTGAACTATAAATTCATTAGCATTTTTCCCTCTTTAAACTGTCAGTTCTTATGAAATTATTTACGTTTATAAAAAGAGTTTGGAGTAGTTTGAAAGTATAGTTTAGGCGATCTATCAAACTGTTAAATTTATGATCGCTTGCCTCTAATAATATGTAAGAAAAATGCATTGAGAAAATACTTCTTCATTTACACAATTGTATTCATGAGACTCAACCCTTAAATTTATTTCTATGCAGAAACACAAAAATACTACACTCTATTTTATATTCTTTGAATATATTCTCATAAATATATAAATATTTCGCACCAAAAATAAAAGAAAATGAGACTAGAGATGAGTGTCTCTTATCTTGAATACTAATACAGTCTATTCACTTAAACTATTTTAATTAATACAAAACTGGGCGAAAATCATTATTCATGAGAAACTTTGAACAATTTAATTGAAGCAAAATCTTCATATTTTCATCTAATAAAGTAAAAAATTTGTCTGAATTTTGTTATTTTGGTTTTGTACTTAATTCATCTTTACTTTCTTCCTCTTATTGAGATTAGTTTGTTGTGAATATGAATAGTATTGAGAGAATGTAGTGAAATGTACGCCCTTATAAATAAGCTTAGTATTAATACAACAAACTGGTGATCAAATCGAAATGACTGCTCGAGAGCTTTGAATTTCAAGCTCAGTCTCTTCTTTTAGTAGAGAAAATTAATCCATCAATTTTATTCACTCTCAACTAAAATAAGTTTCTATTAGTCTTATTTATGAAAATGAAATTGTGTTTTGATGACAATTTTTCCATTAAAACACTAAAAGATAAACCTTTCTTTTTGAACAATATCTTCAAATCGAGCCCTTCTTTTTGTGATCATCACTAATTCTATTAGTTTGGGTGAAAAGTAGAATTATTGTCTTTCATGTATTCACGCACAATACATTTATATCACTTCAAATTTGCATACACTCCTCACCTCTTCTCTCTCTCTCTCTCTCTCTCTCTCTCTCTCTCTCTCTCTCTCTCTCTCTCTCTCTCTCTCTCTTCCAGTTCTCAACAAATAGAAGAAAAGCTCTTTTGTTTTGTTTCCCTCAAGTGTTGCATTAAATTATTATTTCATGCTCAGAAAATACAAGTATGCAAAAGAACTTCAATCTTTTAAAGTGTAACAAAACTCTAAGTCATTGTTTGAATAAATAAATTCTATATTTTATTATTTATATGCAATTATAATGAAGGAAAATACTTTCCAACAAAAAGAAATCTTTTAATTATTTATAAAATTCATTGCCTTTTTTATTTTTTAATTCTAATCACGGTTTGTTTGTCATATCTAATGGAAAAACACTTTCATACTTGAAATTTTAGCCAATTTGACTTATTTGATTGTTAAATTTTATTAATTTATGTATCAGAAGCTTATTTAAATATATCTTAAATTGTAGACAAATATTATTTTTAAAAACAAACTATTTTTTATTTGATATCCATCTATATTACGGACCATAACTTTTAGAATCAGTAATTGTGAAAAATATCGAGTGAGCTCAAAAAGTTTGTTAAGAATGTATAACCAAAATTTGTTGAGCTTTTAAGCTATCTGTTTCTATCCTAAGTTTATAAGAATCACTAACACGTCGTTTCAGATATTGGGTAACATTTGGCAGCCATGACTAATAATTATGTATGAATATAATGCATGGCATCTTAAGACTTTGAGTCTCGCCTCTCCACTTTTCTATCAAAGATTGTTCATATGAGAGAAAAGAGCCGTTGCTCTGTTGGGTGTAGTTTTGCATTAGTTCCCTATTTTTACCTTTTCTTTTCTTTTTTTATCGCACATTTTCTCATATCGAACAATACCAGTACTTGAGGTTTGAGTCGAGAAGAGACCCGACTGATAGTCTCGCTATCGGTACAAAAACGCACAAATGTTTTCTCTTTTGTATGTTATTTTGTGATCTTTCCCTTTTTTGCTCGTCTGACACACACTCTCTTTCTTTCTATGTCTTTCTCGTCAAATCATTGTTTAGCCGAAGGCATCGTTTTAATGGCAAAGTTTTTTGTATGAATGTTTCTCTCTGTGAAATATGTTTTCATGTTATAAATGTTCAAAATGTGAGTCAATAACGATCTCCGTTATGTTTACACAACAGGTTCACTCGAAAACTTAAGAGTTATTGTTATTCTCATACAATATATCATTTAATTTTCAAATTGTCTCATGTTTAATAAAATCGATAACATTTTCTAAATATATCTCTTGTGAATGCGTAAAAGAAATTTCAATTTCATAGTTTTCATAAAAAAGAATTTTATATTTAATTGAAAAATGAGCATAACTTATTTCAAAGTAGATACAAATTTTGTCCAAATCTTTGATGATTTGCACATTCAATTATAAGTTAATTTTTTCTAATTCTTTGAATGTGATACTGAATATCATGCGAAATTGTTTTAATTATGTGGAGTTCCTCTTTCATACTTCTTCGCATAATATTAGTATCAAATTCCGTATTTCCTTCTTTTGTATGAGTTATCATATCGACGAAAAATGAGACATTTTTTCTTTTTTCTTTGCACTGTTAGTGAATATAATGGCATTCAAATAATCTTGTTTTTCATTTATTTCCGATTTATTTCTCTAGAAATATTTTGTAATTTTAATTGAAATCAAGTATATTATCAAATCCTATGGTATTTCAACACATTTGATAAATCACATTTAAAAAGCTTTCCAAACATTGCATAGCATTTAATGAAAATTGAAATTCATCCCTTATCATAAAAATAGTAACTCTTCTTGAAAGTTAGCGCTCAAAGCAATCATTTAAATTAATTGCTATATTATAGAAGAGTTCAGTACTTTATTATTCATTTTGTTTCAATCGTAAAGTTCATTTGGTTTCAAGAGTGTAAATGTAGATAATTTTAAAAGAAAAAGATAAATTACAAATTTTTGTTGATGATAAGATTTTTCTCAATAATTTTGTAGACACATTCTTTTTTCTTGTCTTCTCCAACTTATTTTTCATCCATTTTACTTTTTTCTTCTTCAGCAAAATCGATTCGAGATCTTCTAAAAATTTGAGTGCATTTGATTTTGATATAAACAGGAAGTTTAATTCCAAATTTGACTTCAAATGAGTGAATCTTTCACTGATTCAAAGCTGATATCAAATTTGAAGTGTCAGATTATCACTGCAGTCAATCGAAAGTTTAAATATGTTTGCATATTATTACTTATTTGAGTCACGAGTAGATCCATGTCCTTTCTTTGAGACATTACATACATAGCTTAGAAGTCATTGCCTTCAATAATATGAATTAAAATTCAGTATAATGTGGTTTTTAGATAAGTTTGTAATAAAAGTGATATTATGTTATTGTGTCGATGATAATGAGATTATGATTCTGTGTGGGTTTCAAAGAATATAATATTCATTGAACTTCAGTTCAACTCAAACTGTGCTCTTAACAATTGCGCTGAAATATTTTTATTTTTGAATAAAATTATATAATATTTCAAATAAGAAATGGGTCAATATTTTTGTTTCAATTCATAATCATAAGACTCAAAACTAGGATACGCTTAAACTGAATAACATTATAATAAAAATGAATATTTTCCAGTTTAATTTAAATTGTTCTTAAATTGAAAAAATTTCATATCATTCAAGAAAATGATAATAATATCAGTAAATCAAAAAGTAAATAAATAAATAGTCTGATCGATTGATATATTCCTTTCAGCAAATAATGAACATAAAAAGTTGAATGAGATATATATAGAAATTAATATTTCCGCCAAAAATCATCAAAAAAAAGAGTGAGCTATAATTCAATCTCATTTTATCATTGGGTCAGAAGACATGCGAATCCATTTATTTACTCGTTTTTATGTCTGTTTCCGAAATATATAATTCATGTCTAAAGTGATGACTTCTGAATCTTATTCATTTCCAAGTTATAGATTATTGCGAGCACAATAATGTGATGCAAAAAACTGTTCATACAGTTATTTTGTGTCACTAGACTTGAGACAATACTTGATAAAGTAGTTTCCACTTTTGCACACTTCATACTAAACTTGCATTCAATAAGTATTCATTCATCAATTTATAAGTAAAGCATTTGCATAATTATTAAAAATGAACATTTATTTACAACAATTTATTGAGACTATTTTTCATTAATAATATAAACATGTGTTGAAAGAAAATGAGTTAATTAATCAAACTTTTAAAATTCCAAACTTCTCGTTGTCTTTTTATTGGTTCAAATCAATAATAGTGTTGTAATATTCTTAGTATTATATAATAAGTGATGAATTTTCATTTCATTTGAATTTTTTTCATTAAAAGAAAGTCCAGAATAGTTTTAATTAATGATGTGAACCATTTTTAACTCAAAAATTAAATGAACTGAGGTTTTAATTAATAAATAAACTAATATTTTTCTTGAACCAATAGCTTATGAACAAAACTTTCAAATCTTTATGAATATTTCATTACAGAAAAAATTGTATTACAAGAAGTGATCGTTGATTTTCGTGCAAAAATAGGGCGTAACTCATATTCAGAGCTACCGACGAATAGTCATTAATAAATGTTAATCGGAAAACAAGTAATTTATTTAAATTCACTGCCACTGTTAATAAGTGCTGTGACTCTTTTATATATTATATTCTGTACGATAAAATTCAAATTATTATTTGTATTATTATTTCCATTGTGATAATGCGATTCATCATAAGAAAAACTGGGTGTGAACTTGTTTTAATTCTTTCAATTCTTTCCTCCCTTTCCTCAACTGTACGAGACTTCGAATCTTCAAATATAAATAAATGACCGAATCTAAAGATTTAAAACTAAGATATATGCACAAAAATACTCATTACAAGTAGATCAAAATAGTTTATAAGCTAAGAAATTCACTTTTCGAATCTCAGTATTAAGAATTGATTTAATAGAAAATCATTATTTTATTAAAACGTTTTGAATCAAGGGTTCAGAACTTAGAAAAAGATTTTGTTGTCCTTTTCATTGAAACGATTACTAAATTAATGGTAAACTCTTCAAGTTCTTGGCTTCATATCCATTATTTCATTTCAAAAGTTATAATTTTGAAATCTTTTTGAACTTCAAAAAAAATATAAGAATAGTCTTGAAGTGTGTTTTTTTTAATTATTGGTTTCTTGTTTCATAATTTTGCTCCAATATATCATAAATTGTTATTAATAACAGAATAAGAAGCATGAAAACTAAGTTAACTATGAAATGTTAGACACTTTGTGGACATGTTTCTTCTTTAATGATAGGAAGGTGTGTCCTTTTGATACCGAATGTTTTCTTTACTATCATTTTTGATTACTTTTTATTAACTTCATGTTTACTCTATAATTATTGTTCATATTTTTCATGTTTTATTTATTAGTTTCAACACTTGCTTTCTCTCTTTAATCTCAATTATTATAAGTTAATACTTGTTCTTGTATTTGATTGCACTTCAATTTTTACAACTCTCTGTAATTTTTCTTTCAGGAAACAAATGTTATGAATACTTTTAACTACTGGTGAACTTTTAACGATTTGACCTCAAGTAGTTCATAATCGGGTATTAATGACAATACATGTTTCTGTGAGTATAAGTTATAGTTAAAAAATATGGTCGAATTTTTCCAAATTAATTACAATCTTAAAATTATAAGTTTGCACAAGTATTTCTTTTGTTTCAACTGGTATTAAAATAAGTACTCAAGAAGTTCATTATAACTTTTTTTTGAACACTTGGAGCTTAAAATATAAGTAACTTATTTTTGGCTGAAAAAAATAATTAAAACTCTTCTGATGCTGATGTTCTTCCTCTAAGAATTCATCACTATTAGAAATTTAATTTCTAATTTTTAATTAATAAGAATCGATGAAAATTATCAATAATTCATTGTATCTTTAATTTCTTGTTTCACTCGAAATCGAAAAATTCTAAGCCTATTAAAAAATAGTTTATTTTTATCGCTAAAAAGTTATTTATTTACTTTGAAGCAAATTAGTTGAAATTTCCGCTTAGAATATTGGAGTATTTTCTATAATATAGTTTTGAGGAAAATCATGAATGAGGAAAACTTTGAGTTTTGAATAAGTTAGCAGAAAATGACTGCACTTTTTATCGTTTCTATTCATATAAGAATTAAGATGATTTTCATTCGGCGAACTGTGCTATTATTCCTACGAAAAGTGAAAACTTTTCTGTCGCTATAATTTTGAATATCAATAGAAGAGCACAAAAAATAATGTACTCATAATTTTTGTAACACAATGTCCACAACAGGTCATTAAAAGGAGACAAAGTAAAGAGAGATTACAGTGTATTTATTATGTATTCTCTTCAGAATAATTGTTAACCGCAAATGCATTACAATAAAGAGGAGGCATTTTGGATAATATGTACTAAACATCTGTCCCAAACATATATAACATTTTTACGATTGAATGCATAACTAAACAGTATATTCATAGTAAAACTGTTACAGTTTTCTAATAATCACTAGTATTTCCCTTTTCTTTCC
Source organism: Camisia spinifer (assembly GCA_034694065.1). Taxonomy (NCBI): domain Eukaryota; kingdom Metazoa; phylum Arthropoda; class Arachnida; order Sarcoptiformes; family Camisiidae; genus Camisia; species Camisia spinifer. The sequence goes on from JAQFXV010000114.1 coordinate 21,676, forward strand.
GACCCTCTTATTTGCTTTCCATATTTTAAATAAAGTCTACAATACTGTACTGTATTATATAATAATAGTTTATTTCATTCTAAAGAATCTTAAATATTCTGGAAGTAATAAATTGATTTTTCATTCTATTTTATTTTATTTGCAAACTGTAATTTGTATGGAAACAGTTTATTGCTCGAGTAATAAAATATATTTTTGGAAACTTTTAGCTTTAGTTATCAGACTTTTCATTCTTTGATCATTGTGTAAAAATCTGTAATTTATTTTTCGATTTAGGCCTCAATTATTGTTAAACTTTTCTAGTTTTATGATCACAATAATCACAATGATAGTAAACAAACTGGGAATAATCTTTTGAAATCGTTTAGAAATAAATAGCAAATAAGTCAAGTGTTTTGACATCATATTAATATAATCTTTAAAAATATTTGAGAATAAACAAAATATTCAACAATTCTAAGTTATCATTAGTTTTATTGAGCATTTTCATTAGTCACGGTTTATGCGACTTTATATTTATATAATCACCCTTTGTTTTATGTTAAATATGCAAATAATTTAATTTATAACATTCATGTCATCATTTGATAAAATGTTGTGTTTGCACATTCATAGCCTCAGTTCACTCTCTTTTTCATTTCTGTAAATCTTTTTCCCTTAGACTCCCATTTTATTCCGTTCGCCGCCTCATAAATCTAATTTTTACATTTATTTTTATTCTCATACATACATACGCCTCACTTACATTCTGGTGGTTTTATTTTATTTTGGTTTCAAAGTAATTTCTTTCATACAATATCCACAACTGATTGACTTTTTCACTACTACTCAGAAATTGGTTTCAAAATAGCATTATTAAAATTTCTCTCTTAGCAAACATTTAATTAATGTCATTAGAGCTGAAAATAAAAGTTCATTAAAATAGGAATATCATCAAAAGTAACTCAATGACTGCTCAAATCACAAATCATATAAAAGAGTTCGAATTATCAAATTAAATATAATTATCTCAATTTTGGCTTCAAAGCAAAGTTATATCAAAATACTAATGAAATATTCATGACTTTTCAATTAAGATGAAGGAAATGCTATTGAAATACATCCGAATTATAATTTGATTTATAAGGATTGGAATGATTTTCAATTCTACTCATCATGTGATTCAATAATAAAATCTCTAATGATTTCTAGAAACAAGTGTTGTTGTGTTTGTTTGAAAATAGACTCCAATTTGTGAACAAACGTATTTCAATGAATAGCATTGGAAAACATTTCTGGGCGTTATTCTCTTTGCCTTTCTTTTTGAAATCACAATGACTTTCTCTGTCTGTCGATTAATTCTATTCTTGATCTCTCAAGCAATTTATGTGAACTATAATGAGCTTCATTTCCCTTCAAATAATAAAATACTTTTATAGACAAAATTATGTACAGCCGACAGAAAAATTGTTTTTGATTCAGAATAAGAGGAGGGACTGATGGCTAGAAGTTTATGGTTTAATAATTACTATATTATAGTATACAAACTGAATAACATGCATAGTATAGGGAAATACAAATACTCCAATAGAGGAGAGACAAAACCGCATTATGTGTTAACGCTATTACTGTAGTTTGAATACAGAAGAAAAGTTTTTTGGACGTGCTGTGAGAATGAGTGTCTCTCATCAATCATATTTTTTCGGTGAAATCTAGCAAATCCTTGATCCGCATTTGTGTCGAACCAGTGAGAGAAAAGAATAGATACAATTACAGTTAGGCTAATACACAAACTCCTATTGACAATAAAAGCTCATTTCCATTCCCTAACATTTTATTCTCGATTCTCAGAATCAAACTTTTTAAAAAAACTAAACTATAAATAAAGTGAAATCTTTTCAATTAATTTTCTGAGTTTTTCTCAAAAATAAATAAACTTTGAAGTTATCGAAAATTTCAATCGCTTTTTTGAGGTCGAATGAGAAATACAAGCGTGTGATTGTCTTTTGGATTGCAAGTACACGGATATGTTGTGGCATATTTTCGCTGGAGGTCTTGTTGTCAATGATGTGAATGTTGCGGATAAGGCATCGTTGAGCTCACTTCTTGAGGGGATCCCTTTCCATCATTGTCAAACTTGTCTATCGCACCCTTAAAACAACACTTGAGATACTCTTTGCTCTCAATCTATTGTTAAGTTATGGGAAATTGTTGTTCTACACAAAAATCTTTTTATATTTCTAAATGATTCTCAATTTTGAAAAACTGATTTTTTAAACTCTTACTTTTCTGTCATACATATCATACATTGGTTTTTATATTTTTGCATCATTTATGAGAACATTATAATTATATATTCATTATCATAAATGGTTAAAAGTTGAAATTATTTTTATCAAAAGATATCGGACTTATATGACTGTAAATTAAAACCTACGACTTCTTGGAATCTGTAATCATTAGCCGATCCAATGTTTGGATATACAGTTAACTGTTGGACATGATATGAGGCGATGTATTGTATTAACGAAAGGCCTATCAATAATATTTGCTATCGTATTATAGCTACCCAGCAATGAATCATAATCATACTCAATCATTTCACCTGCTTTTCTATCTATTCATATCTTCATTCACTTTTGTCTTTTCACTTTTAATATGTATTACAAACTTTTTCCTAACGAACTGTTTATCTTAATATAACATTATCCTTAATTGCATTCTTTGATCTCTTGATTAAGTAGTTCGCTATTAATACCTTTTAACTTAATGTCTTAATGATTCAAACTATCAAACTATACAATTGAGAGGTATCTCAATCTCTTTTATTCTAATTCTTATCTTAGAAAATACAACATTTCTTTTCTGACTCAGAAGAAAATAAGGCTTGAATCGTGATTCCTATTGTTAATTGATGTTACAAATTGGTTCACTTCTAATCTCTTCTCATTTATTCGTTAATGACTTTTAAGTAACTTAACTTTTCTCTCACTTTAAGTTTGACAATACAATCAATTCAAATCATTAGGAGTACCAAAACATTGTCTTATTATCTGGTATTATCTCTAATATTAACTAATAATTATTTATCTTTCTGATTTTGCTACTATTTTTGAAAGATGTAAACATTTTCTACAATATATGTATTGAAAAGATCTTTAATAATGTGTTATTCTACAAGACATGGGCCAAAATTTTATTTATTTTACAGTATGTTCTAATTAATTATTGTTTTATTTTATAATTATATTGTATTTAATATTGAATAGATTCTTAAAACTGATTAAAAAATAAATAATACGTACGAAAACGAACTTTCATCGAATCATAAACTCTTCTGAAACAGTTCAAAGTTAGAGATTTTTTTAATATTCACCATAAACTCTAGTTGTTTTGATATTGAGTTAAGTTTTACACATTATTTTTTTATAATCCATTTGTTTAGTTAATTATTTGAGGGAATATTTAATTGAATTTATATTTTAATCGCCAGAATGTTTTATTCAATATTATCAGCAATTTTACTTTTAACTATTAGTTTGATATTTGTGGTCATATTTATAGCTTTTTGTTGGTATTTGTATTGGAAAATATTTATCGAATGATGTCTTTTGAAAAATTCATTCAACAGACAATAAAAACAACATTATTGAATGAATGCTTGAAAAAATGAAGTTGAATTTTTTTAATTCTTCTCATTATTATCAATTGAGTACATTATTATTTTTTAACTTATTCTTAAGAGAATTGTAAAATATCAATCGATCTGTAGAAGTATTGATTTGTTATTAAAAGAATTCAAATCATGAATTACTTGATTTTAGAAATAATGCAATAAAAATATTTATAGTTATAATGAAGAAGTTTCTATTATTTTTTGTTAACTGTTATTGATTATTATTCGAGGTTTTCATAGTTAGACAAATCAGCTTTTAATTGAATATTTCAATCAAATTTGAAAATTTTGAATATTTTTCGAATTTAATTATAGCTTTTATCAATTATTCGACTAATATAAAAAACTAATAGTTTCAAAAAATCTGTTGTTTTTTCTGTTAAGATTTATATCAGATTAAATCTTAAATAAGTGGTCACTCAACTTGACTAAACATAAGAGTGATTTCATTTATTTATATTCAAATATACTCCGAATTGGTTGTTGAGAATCTGATCGATCGTTTAAATTATACTATTTTTACTTCAGTTCTTATTTAGAAATTTAAATTTTCAAATTATGCTCGAATTTCTATAATAAACGTATGATAATTTTGAGATTAAAATGTATTTTTATTAAGTACAATGAACTTATAAATCAAAACCATAGAAAAAATAAAATTACAATATTTCACATGAATTTGAGAGAAGCGATGAATATTATGATATTTATGCATTAATTTTATACTCACAAACATTACAAAAAGAAAATCATGATTTCTGTCTAATAAATAATAACAAACTGTTTTACTATATTTAATTGAGCCTTTTTCGAAAAATGTTTTCACCATTTATGATCAATAACTATGATATCATTTTACAAATTGCCTGATTTTAACGTTTTTAACGATTTTCGAAGCAACACAATCTTTTGAGTTTTATTCATCATAACTTTAGCAGATTATACTCAATGACTACTTTTAATCTTACTTTTTTGGGATAAAGATTGCATTCAAATATATTATAATAAATAGTATTTGAAATCATTATTAATATTAAGGAAATTTGTTTCAATTATCAGATAATCTATTAAAAATCCATTTCTGAAATTCATAGCCTTCAGGTTTTCGTTAGTTTCAGATTTTTAACTTTATATACAGGTATATTATAGATATTTTCATCCTTTTATCCCTACTATTGATCTATCTGTTTGTGTGGCACTACAGTTACTGAACTTTTTATTACATTTTCTCAGCGGTTGAGATTAATTTTTGAAGAATATCAATGTTTGAGATCTCATCTAAGTTATTAAAAGTTAGGATCAGTTTTAAAGGTAGTCCGTGATCATCATTAATAATAACTTAATTAATTTGAAATCGTGTGCATGACTTCCAAAGAGTAAATCATTACATACAGCTTCACTCAATCATATTTTTTCATTTTTTAATAAAATAATTAATAATTCAACTCAAATTCAGCATAAATCATATTATAATTTTGGAAGTGTTAAAATTTCTTTAACTCATTACAAAACTTGTTTAATTGATTAGAATGTTATTCATATGAATAACCGGAAAATAAAATAACAATATTTCATATCATAGGAATCCTTCATTTGAAGCCAATCAAAATTTAGTATTCATTTGTGAACTTTGAACTGAAAGCAATCATTTAATAAAATGAATATATGACTCAACACAGTTATCACATTTATATAATTAATTTGAATATTAAGAGTGAGAAACTAATATTATTCTCCGCTAAGGCATTATTTGAGTGTGACATTAATCATATAGAGATAAACTCATGATATGTTTCATTGTGAGACTATAGCCATCAATTTCCACCCACTGATGTATCACCACAAGTGGTTCCTCTGTTTTTCCATACTTTTAGTACTTATAATTTTAGAGAAGTTACGCCTTAAAAATTATATTTCTTTTTCTATATTTCGGACAATTTTTCTTATTCTAACCCAACATTAATATTAATTTTCAGTTTTTGACATAATATTTCTTTGAGTTCAATCTTGATTTTTTCGCCTCAAATATTTTCACTCGATTCGAGGGTCGATAAGATAGCCTTCATTTCAGTTTCAATCTCTAAAATATCATTTTGTTTTAGCATTTTTTAATATACTTATATCAGTAGTTTATCTCAATTTTTTCTATCTTTCTCTTCTTTATTAACATGTATATCATGCGAAATAAGAGTAGCTTTTAAATGACGTGCAGTAATAACTCTAAATGTAAAGATATTTGTCATGAATTTATATTTTTATTTTCTTTTTTCCCTTTATGACAAGTTTAAGCTCTTATTATAAATTGGTATCAAAAATATTCAAAGTTCATACACCGGCTTTTCTCGAGTAAAGGCAACAAGTATTGGGAATTCAATTTGCAATATATTTAAGTATCATTTATTGCGATTTTGTTGTCATCGTTTAAATGCAGTCAACTTTTAATACAGTTATTTATTTAAAGACAAAATTATGCCGAAATACAATTCAATGCTTTGTTCACTTATTTGCGGAACTGAATTATGAAAATAATTTTGAAAATATTCAAATGATGTGCTATAAAAAATGAATTATTATTTAATGACTAAATCTATAAAATATTTTCTTTCAAATTATACAAAGAAACGGATTTTGGTTCTACTAATGCTTAAATAAATGTTTTACAGTATATCTATAGTTAAACAAATTCTCTTATACTCTGATAATTATTTGCAGTAACATTGCATGCATTTTCATTACTGTATTATAAGTAAAAGCTTTCATTGGGAACAGCTTTAGCTTTCCTGAGGGACTGACTCTTAAGTAATTGGTTTCCATCTTTAAATTTTTAAGGTTTTAAGAGATCTCAAAGAGTCTTTACGAATAAGGAGTTGGTAAAGATCTTAGAATATATTTTTTAATCGACGTATGATTTTGTTCATATGATTTTGAACCTGAGGGACGATCTTTAAAAACGAGTCCGACTTCACTCAAATGCTTCTTTAATGCATTTTCTTTATTTGGAATTCAAGTAGAAATTTTTTGATGAGTTTATTGAATAATTCATAAATTTTTCAAAATTAAATTCACTTCATTTTAATTACACTCTTTTTGTAATCAACATATCATTTCATCTATTTTATTGCAATGCATTTCATTAAAAATGAAAGAAAAGTAGCATTCGATAAAAGTGAATGCTTAACAGCTTTAAGATTATATCTTTTTTGCCTTAACATTGAATTCATTTTATCATTTATATTAAATGTTAATCTAAAACAAGTCAATTTGTAGGCCTCTTTTTGCCAAAAGGTATGATTTTGTTGGGCATAAGAATACCGGACACAGAGAAAAAACTACAAAAGCATTATAATTATAAATATTAGTCCTATCAATGCATCAAATCTTGCATTTTTGTAGATGTAATTACAGTCTATTTATGATAAAAATGTCAGATTAGCTGAAATACATAGCTTTTAAGTTTTCAATAGTTTGTACTTTGAATTCGTTGAATTTGGAAATGAAATCTAAATCAGAGTAAAAATAATAGACTATTTTTCACTATACTTTATACTCGATTTAATTCAATTCTTATTTAAACAAGTAATTTAAGTTACATTAACAAATCAATTCAGCATAACATACATTATTCCCAAGAAGTGAGCAGTTGTTGAAATAAATTTCAAAGAAATATTTTCATCTCTAAACGGTTTTAGTCTGACTCAAATTCTTTTTAATAGTTCTTGCATTTTGAGCAGCAGAACGAGATAGAAGAGAGGGAGAAATTAAATAAGGAGTAGACCACCAACAAAATATAATTTGCTTGTGAGAAATGCCAGATGAGTCTCTCTCTCCATTCATTTATGTCAGCGCAAGACATTCCTATTCGTTTCTCTTTCCTCTAATTCTCATGGATTCTCAAGAATACTTAGTTTTAAAAGTAATAATGAACGGCTCATGAAAGTAATTCACTTCCATACATGTTAATTATTGTCAAACAAATGCTTCTTAATTTTTGACTTAAACTTTAATGTTATTCTACAAATGCTATGTTCTGCCAAAATACGAGATTTTATGTTTATTAAACTCAATTTAACCCCAAAATCAAAGTGCACTCATTTTTTATTCTCTTATCAAAATCTTAATTAAAATCTCGAGTCAGGTTTAATTCATTAATAACTTGCTATTTTTTCGTAATGACGTTAATTGACACTAAAAGTGCAGTCTCTGAAAATGAAATTTATATTAAATTCCAGTATCAAATATAAATTGTGATAAATCGAGTACTAATTGTCTGAAAAAATACAATCTGAACGTATTTTTTATCCCGATGAAAGACTTGGAGCCCAGAAATTTAAACGTTTAACTTAGGCGACCATTAAATGGTTATCTAATTTATTATAATTACTAAATTATATCAAAAAGTAATTTCAGTGATAATTGCTATCTTTCAAAATTTTTGAAATTCTTCGACATTTTAAGACTATTTTATACATGTTTTTAATGTTTTCTCGAGAAATTTCAATTTCAACGTTATTATAATTCTTAAAACTTTTCTCTTATACTAATAAATAGTAAAGTCCTTGTGAATTGACAACTTAGAAGTAAATATAGTTGCTATCAGCTTAACCGCAAACACATTCTGTCAATTGGTATTTCCTTATTCTTATTCTCCCTCTTTGTAGAAGACATTACATTATTTCAAAGATATTTATCACTTTTCATTGACTCTAAAGCAAAAACGCTATTTAGTAAAAATTTTATTTTTATCTTTTTAACTGCTCAGAAGTTTGAATGAATTGTTCAAAAAAGAAAATGATTTTCAGTGACAAAATTGTTATCAAACACTATTTACAAGACTTAATTAAATAAATACTCGACTTTTCCTCAATTTTTAGTTATTCATCTACTTATAGATTTTATCTCAAGTATGATCAATAAATTATGCGAATGAAGATGGCATAAAAGAAACGATAGCATTTTGAATATATTTTGATTACTTAGGCATAAATATTCAAATCAGAAATAGCTTTGTTGTTCGTAATAGAGCTCACTATAGCGTTAGTGTCGAGCATTAGTTTTGAATTTGACCTCTGATCTATTATGGAAAATATATCATTTATATATTTTGTTGTAGAAAATTATTCAAAAGACTGAGTTCAAAATAAGATATACGCAATTTTGTTTAATTATCAGAGAATGTAAAAATTATATCGCTTCTAAAATTCATCAAAATCCCCAATTTAAGAAAATTTTCAAATATTTTATTCGAACAGTATTGGTATAAAGATTTTTATTTTCTACCAAAAATTGTGTTTTAGAGCATTAGTTTCTCAAAATCTTGTGTTTCAAGATTTGTAGTTTCAAACCCTTCTTCGATATCTTCCTTCCTTACTCATATTCAATAAGAAATATATCATCAATATTGATATTACAGTATGTCGTTTATGTAATGATCCATTTGGATAAATGATTGACTGAAACACAACTTGAATTTTATTAATGTTATTTGAATTTAACAAGTGTATAGGGAAGTTTTGTCATCATTTTAATTTTACTCGTATATTAACTTTGATTTGAAATTCAGGGTAAATTTAATTAAGTCAATGAATAATTAGACACTTTCAAGATCACGATTCAATTCGTTTGAATAAGTTTAAAATTCAAGGCACTTAATTTTAATACAGTTTAATCTTTTGCTTAAAAGTCTGATAAAACGGAACTTATAGTAACTTTTTTCTATCAAATTTTTTTATATATGCTTAGAATTTTAATAACATTCATAATATTTATGAAAAATATCCACATAAGCATAATTTTAATCTATTTAAAAGCGTTTTGCCATTAAGTTTAAACGTGACTTTATTCCAACTATAGAAACATTTTGCAAACATTCTTTAATAAATATTTTAAGATTTTCATTATCTTTATAGAAAAGACAAAAATGCATTAAAAATGATTTCTCACTATTTTTATACTTAACGATTTAAAAATTATTTTGATTAAAAAATTCTTTTTGACAATTATTCTCGACAAAATTGAGTGCTTTTGTAACAGAGAAAAAGCACACTGAATAAAAGCCTAACTTTTTTCATATCCAATGCTCACTACCGTATATATCGACCATTTTTCATACCAAGAAGTCTCAGTCACCAAATATTCGTCATTTGCATACTTTCAATATTTTATCAGTTGTATTGCGATATAATAATAAAAATTTTCCTCTTTTTACATATCTTAAGGGAAATCAATAATAAAAATACTCCAAAAGCACAAACTACTTATGAATTTTTTGGAATGTAAAGATATGTAAATTCAACTTATCAACTATTATTGCGATTATTGTTCATAAAAAAGTATCACTAAATTATTGATTTATTACTGGGAAAAATGTTTTGAGTAAATTAGTGAAAAAAGTTGTCTCATAAATAATGAATCATTTATGATAAAATTTTTAATTAGAAAATAGAAAAATTGTTATTATAGAAGTGAAACAACTTTTCTCAACAACAAAAAACTTTTAGTTAGTTTTAATATTTTTGATTTGACTATCATGTGAGAGATGAATCCCCTCCTATTTCTAGTTACGTAATTCCCTACACATAAGATTAAAGATAGAATGGACTTTCCCCACAAACTACAGACTTGTATTCTGTAGAGTTGAGTTCTGTGTTTTTTAGGTGATATGTTGTGCATTCTGTGCGATGAGAGCTCCAGTTTTATGTTCAAACTGGTTGTGATGCGTTACTCAATAGATGCGGTACTGTTCACACCAATTCAACTCATACTTATAAAATTTGATTCTTTTATGTTTTCATTTCAAAAATAAAGAACTCAAAGTACAGTAGACTTAGAAATACTAATATAGAACTTATTCATTGCACGTCTTCTTAAATATTTTTGCACATTTGGATAATACTATTGTATAACTTTAACGAAGTTTTGTATTGCGTGTTACTATGTATGAGAAAATCATTTGAAATTGTGTTTTATGATTTTTAATAACAATTTTTATATTGTTCGAAGAAATGAATTGTTAATATAATTGATGCCTTCATTAACTATAATTTGATGTTTTTATATTTACTTTTAGATACAGCGCCACTTTAATTGTTAAGTGCAAAGAACTTTCAACTCATCCATAATTCAGAAACCATTAATTGGAAACTTAATTCAAGTAAAACTGCATTATTTACTTAATTAAACTTTTCAAAATTTTCGAAATAAATAATAATATTCATCATTCAATTGTATTGTCAAAAACATTATTTCATCAAAACTTTATTGGACTTTGTTTTGAAAGATGTCCTAAATTTCATTCAAGACTCTAAATGATTTTGAATTGTGAAGAAAGTAGCTTTTTGTGCTCATTATAATTGAAAGAATCGAATTCATCATTAGTTGTTGTTCAGAAACCTATTTCATGTTACTCTTACTTTCAATGAAAAGTAGTTGAAGTGAAGTTATTGGTGAAAATCGTACAATTTTATTATTATCAAGACATTAGGCACTTAACCACAATTTCCCCCCAAAACCATTCATTTGATGCCAGAATTGACAGGTATGTTAATATCAAAATTTTATTTTAAACTTGTATAAGAAAAAAGTGAGTGCAAAAGCCTATTATTAAATATTTAAAGTGTGGCCTTATGTACAGAATTGTAAGTCAGAGTACTCTTCAAATAAATAAATGTGATTGCGTTTTGGGCCACATATAACCCATAAAAGATGAGTTTAGGCAGCAGTAAAAAATGGAATGAGTGATGCACTGCTGCTCTCCTACAGCTATTCGATGCCTTTATTATTATTATTGCTTTTGAATTAATTCATTGCCGCAAGACTTAAGTCTACGGCACTGACAACTCTTATTATAAGGCCTCAAATAAATACCAAATTTTCTTTCTCAATGCTTATAACTTTATGAAAAGTTTTGTATTCAGTCATAACTATTTTCTTTTGTTACTTTATTGAACTTGAACTCTAAGGTGAGAATTTGTTGATCAAAATGTTTGAAATTATTTCGGTGAACAGAAAGAGTATAAAGAGTAGAATTCTATTTTGATAATTGAAAATTTTATCATATGTTACAATTGTTCAAACTTTGCGCTTATTCATTGATATGTAAGCGAAATGTGATATTTTTTAGCGCAATTGTCAAAATTTATAGATAAGTTTAATGATTAAAACCGAAAATAGACTGTTTAAAGGCATAATAACTGACATTTACAATTGCTATTCTGAGCAATAATAATTATTATATTCATCTGACAGTTTTGCTTCTATTCTCCACGCAATGAAATAAGTTTACTAAAAGAATTTGTTGCACACTTTGTGATTGCTATAATTACAAATTGTATACTGAATAGAGGGGCGATTCTATTTCATTTCGGTATATTATTAATACCTTTTCAGTTACAACATTGGATAGAAATAGTAATACAGTATTTGCAGTTCTGATTATATAAGCGGAAAATTGTCACTAAATTATCGAATAGAGAAAATAACGATATAACAAATGGATCCATTCCTCCACCCTTAAGATTTTGGTTGCTATGTGTTCATCCATTTGCGATATCTGTAATCAGAATCAGATAAAATAAAAAGAAAGCTTTTGTGTCTCATTGATAGGAAAATGGCGGAAAATGCTGGCGCTTATCTCGAATAATACCATTGTTTAACTTGCAATGAGGTCTTTTAAATGCAATACCAATCTCTTGATATATCTTTTCCTATAGCTTTTCCCTCAAATTTAAGGGAATTGAGCTAAAGATCAGTCTTTACGCTATTCGTAGTGTAATTTAATCTTTGATACCAATACTGTACAGTCAGAGAAAGAATTCCTATTCTGAACTTTCAAAGTAATTATTTATAGGATTAATAAATTTTTGTGACAAGTCTTCAACGAAATTTGAATCATATAAAAGTTTCAACTCATCAAATAGTATTTGATGAATAATAGCTTTTATTTAATTTAAATTGTGTTAAACACTTCTCAATTATTACTCTACAGCTTCTTTCTTGAATACTTTTTTAACGTTCATTTTTGATTTAATCTTGAATTTATGAAAATTATTTCCAATAAGATTTAGTGAATTATTACCGGGGAATGAAATCTGGAGTCCAATACAGTTGAGGCAGTCATTTATTTGATGTGATCTGAGTTTTTCAACTATAATTTGAATTATCGAATCTTTAAATAAAGGATAATTATGGTTAAATTGAATGAGATGTTCTGTGATATATCGAAAAGTAAATACAATTTCCTGAAACCCCATATAGAACTTAAATCAGAAGATATTTTCATTTCGATTCATTGACTCATTGACTTTGGCAATACTCGACATTTTACTCCCCTTTTTCATGCAACTCAATCGTTACTGTATTTCCTTCTAATTCCCAGTTTGAAGATAAGATTTGGCTCCCATTTCATGCCATCTATACTGTCATCAATTGCATTCAAATGCCAAAAGTCATTAAGTGTCGCAACTTTTAATTCTCTTTTATAAGCTCTTATTGTCTGTTTTTCTGTTTTCAGATTAATTGATGAAACAGAGATTCACAATCGCAATACAATACGCAATTTGCACAATATATCTGTATTCTCTTATATAATAATATGTTTCTCTGACCATCGCTAATGTTTGAACGAGATATTTATTTTAATTTGATTTTTATACAAACAGAATAGGTTTTAGTACTTTTCAAAATTTGATATATATTTTTTCTGATTTGAATACTAGTCATATCTTAATGTATTCTCTTATGAAATCGCAAATAATTCGCTTGAAATAAGGAAATCGTTTGAATATTTTTAAACTTATACTTATGAAGAATTTAAGTATTATTATCATCAATATAAATAACTTCTTAATCTAATAATCAATTTTTATGAGTTATGAGAAAAATTTTTAAGTATGAAAAAACTTTGAGCATTCATTTTTACGATTTTGAAAACAAACTAAAATTCAATTGAGATTTTTGTTTTTATTCTCATGATTATTCGGTCGATGACATTGAACTTGACTTTGGAGTTTAGCCTAAATTTGATTTTCATTGAATTTTTTGCTTCCTTTTATTGTTTTGTCAGTGGATCTGGAGCTTAAATCTAACTTTTCTTCCTGACTCAATCCAACTTTCAAACCCCTCCTTGTAATTAACATTTAAAGTGGTAATGAAAAATCCAACCTTTCATTTTTTTTATAAATTCAAAATATTTTTATAAAACTAATGACCCCAAACTGCTTATGTAATGTAATGCAACTTTTTGTTTGATTCAATTCATTCATTTGACTAAACTATCAATTTTTTGCCCCTTAATTACAAATCTCAAACTATCGAAACGAGAGTCAATTTAATTTTTTTATACTCTCAAAGTTAATCATATACGGAAAGTATTTTCCTGATTAGTAGTTTCTGAGACAAATCATGAATCATTCATTCATTAAAAATAAAACTTCAAAGAAATCAAAGTTTTATATAAATGATAAAAATGATATTTTGGAAAAAATCCAAATAAAAATATATGTTGAATATTTTTGAAGATGTGCTCTAAATATTTTCAAATAACTTGTTTTATAGATAAACCCTTTGAGCTCATTAATCATAAACTTTACATTAGTATAAGTTCAAACTTTATTAACATTCAAAGTA
>JAQFXV010000115.1:0-35934 GCA_034694065.1 Camisia spinifer
TATTCCCCCCTAATCACCCCTCTTTGGCTAACCCTGACTAAAATCAAAAATGACAATCGGTATTGAAAGTTCAAACTAAATATTAAATTAGTTAGATTATCGTACTTTTAAAAAATCGGAAGTTTTATCTGAATAACCCTGTATATAGATTGAAATGAGGAAAACTTAACTTTTTTCTTTGTTTTTTGATCAAAAGATATTCTTAAAAATATTTGAAATCATCCTTGAATTTATTGATCACTTTCAAAAGTTCTAAGTTTTAAAAAATGATAAATGATCTGTTAATTTGAAGTTAATTAATATCTATATAAAGATTAAGCAAAACATAAGACTAGAATTGAATAAAACTATGATCAGATAGAAGAAAATTATATTTGACTAAAAAATAGGCATAGTCTTAGTTTTAATGATTTTATCATAAACTATAACAGAAAGGGATTTTAAAACAATTAAAGTTAATAAAACTTATATGAATTCAAATTATTATAACTGAAAATATTAAATTAAATCTTTTGAGAAATGAATTATTATGAATGTTATTTTATTCACAATATTAGTGATATTATGTTTACTTATTATAATAAAATTAATGGAACTTTCATTAAAAACTATGATTTCTCTTTCAAGGTTTTTCATAATTCACAAATCATTGATTACGAAAATTAAAAAAACTTTTTATGCTTCAATCGATTTTTTTCTATGACATATATAGACAATAAGAAAACTGAAAGAATGCATTTCTATTTAATTTGCAAAAATATTTTTAACCAAAGGATGTGTAAACGCTTTCAGAGAAGTCCAGTTGAGGACATATGAATGAAGTTCTGCAAAGAGTCAAAATTTATTTTAAACCAGAGACTGAATGGTTTAGCCCTCATATCAGATATAATGAACTGCTTTAACTTTTTACTTAGAAGATTATGTAATTTAGTTTGAGAATAATAGAGCAAAATAAAAATTGTATTTTTTGAAATTCTAACATAATAAAAATCTCATTGAATTTGTGTTACGTATTGTCAACTCCTCAATACTTAAAATACTGGCACTGTTTGAAAGTTAAGTAATAATTATTATGATTTTGACTTGATTTCAATCTCAAGACAGGTATCAATACTTTATCCAAATTTTAATACAATGTAATGATTGTTATCAATTTTGCTAAAAAATGAATCTGTTTTACAATCCATGAATACTTTTGTAAATTTTCATTTTAAGGATTGATAGCATCGAAGACATGGTTCTATAGTTTATATAAATGTTCAATCAATGAAACAAATTTTTTAGTCATGTTTTTAATTAATTTTTTCTATTTAATTACATTCACTTCCGTATTGTTTTTCGTGTTTATTGAATAGCAATAAAACTTTTATTTGAATGTCTATTGTTTCGAAAATTCTAGTTTCATATCAAATACTATGATATAAATGAGTTCGTTCTCAATCTTCTTAATAACTTATTCACTGATAAAAGTTTGCATTCAGTTAAGTAGTTATTATAAAATATAATTTTAAACTTGTTGTGTAATA
Organism: Camisia spinifer; assembly: GCA_034694065.1. Classification (NCBI taxonomy): domain Eukaryota; kingdom Metazoa; phylum Arthropoda; class Arachnida; order Sarcoptiformes; family Camisiidae; genus Camisia; species Camisia spinifer. The sequence goes on from JAQFXV010000115.1 coordinate 1,527, forward strand.
ATTTTTGATCAATCGATTGCAATGATTGATGAGAAATGAATGGCTCTCATATCACATGAAAATTCAATTAAACAACTCATTCATTATTCGATTGAATCGAAACAAAATTAAATCGATTCAACAGATTAAAAAGATTCATAAAGTTTATCATAAAAAATCAAATGGTCTTAAATTTTAGCATAACTTAAATTTATTTTGTAATAAAATGCGTATTTTTATAACGATATTCGAAGTTTTTTTAGATCATTGATCGGCATCTCTTTAACTAAAAGGATCAAAAAGTTCAAAAATGGGCTGCAATAGTAAAAAAAGTAATAATAATTTTCAAACTAGATTTAATCAAATCAAGCTTTCGATTCACAATGGTATTTAATATTTGAAAAACCTTTTTATTCATAAGGAAATTGATATCAAGTTTGATTTTAGTGCAATAATTATTCTCATGCGATCATTAATGTGTTTTTCTTTAATATGATTTTATTGAGTAATTTTGACATAAACTTTATCAAATCAAACGACAAATATTCCACGATTACTTCTTGAAATCTGTTTATGGTATCAATTCATGATTGATTTGAAGATTTCTTATAGTTTTTAAAAATATAAAATTATCTTTATAAAAGACTGAAATTCTTGATGTCTGCAATGTCAGTCGCGGGCCAACAGTTGCCGGATTCATGATTTAGAGGAACAAATTTTAAATCTATAGAGACTCGCTCGATGGCAGGTCTAGCTGTTTGTCCTAACTTTTAGATTAGTCTCCAAAACTCAATAATAAAACAATTTTATACAGAATTATGTGTATTCAAATGATTACTCTAGATTTTATTGATTTTCAATTTTTTTTCATTCTATTTTTAATGCATGAATAATAATTGTTAGTCACAAACTTAACATAATCTCTACTTATTAACTATTTATTAAATCGTAATAACGATATTGAGGACAAATCACTATTAAATTTAATTAAGAAAAGCTAATCTTCACTTTAACTTATCTATAACTTTCTCACATCTGAGTCCACTCTATTCTGTTGAATAATGATAAAGCTATTATGCAAAAAAATAAAACTCAAAAAGCAAAGATTGAATGCAAACAAGTTTAGCTGAAAAATTGAACAAAAATAAATAAAACTTGTTATTACGTTTACTAATGAAGTTCTTAAAGTTTCTTAAATATTGGTTAGTAGTAGTTTTTATTATGCTATCTCATTATAAAAGTTCAAAGAGGAAACATTTCTACCACTTTAATTATGTAATTTTACTAAATTATCAAAATAAATAAAAAACATTCTTCACTAGTTCTCTGTTCTCTATAAATTATAGAACCAAACAAAAAGCAAAACTAATATCTAATATCATAAAGTATAAAGTTGTTAATTGTGTTGATTCCTGTTTCAGGAGCATTAACTTCAAACAAATTATGCGCCTTTCCTTACAAAACAACATTAGAAATAATGGCCTTTAATAATATTCTAAATTGAAAATCTCAAACTTTTTAATTTCATTATCATTCAAAGTTTATGAGAAGAAAGTGTAAATCTAAACAACGATGAGCTTTAACTATAATCGAAATTCATTCTTTAAAAGTTGAAAAATATATTAAAAATTAATTTATTTGGAGTTAAAATAATTTTAATTGAATTCTTTATTCATTAAAAAATTATTTCATTTAAAAAATCAGACTTTCATTGATTTAATAGCTGAACGTTTTCTATTAAATCTATACTCTTTTTAAGGGCTAAGTTATAATTGATGTTATACTGAAGAATCAGTAATTCTATACCTGTATTTGTGATGAGATTTGAAAGAAATTTTCCAATTGAATTGATGGAGATATTTAGTGATTGTTGAAGACATAGAAATAAGTACTGATTCGTTCTGATGTTAGAATTGAATTGAACTCAATTGGTTATTGACACTGATTATAAGATGAAAATAGAATTACGATTTTTAGAATATTGCATATTTGATACATTATTGAGTGCATAAAATTTGTATTTAGTCTTAATGAGCATGTGTTAAGGCTATAGATCGCCGAAAATTTGCAAAATTCTTATTTATTGCGCTTCATTATATGCACACTTTTTCGTTTTCAGATTCATATTAAAATAAAACATTTTTACATGAATAAAGAACCAATTATTAGACACTACGTGTATGCTTAGTTACACAATGGGTTTTATTGATCTTTTTTGTTGTTATATTTTGAGGCGACAAAAACCCAATGAAGGTGTTGCCCTTCACAACGTATTTTACTAATACAAAAGAATATCTTCTATCATGTTTTACATCTCGAACATACTTTTCTATAATGCATGTAATAATAAATGTTATTGCATTGTAATTTTGAATTTGTGTCGACTAAAACTTGTCATATTTTGAAACTATAGTTATTTGTTCAGTTCGTCTGGAAGTCCAACTCTAGTAAACTTTTTTTATTATAATATTTGGGTTTTGAACTTCAGTTGAGTTAAATTACGGAACATTCGCACAAAGAAGAATTTCTTTTTTTTTTGACTAATAAGTTAATAACAGGAAAGGATAATAACTCATTAAATTATGACAAGAACTTTTTGAAAATCCTATGCCAAAAAAGTTCTCATCAATTTGTCATACAGAAAGATCACGCATGATATGAAATGAGTAAATTATTTGATACGCGAGACATTTATATAATTAGATTGTGAAAAGCAAAGCAAAGCCTAAGAGAAAAAAGTAAACTCTTAAAATGATTTAAAAACTTTCAATTATAATCGCGTTGAGCTAAATATTCAATGTTTAAATGATAAAAATGTAGATTAATTCTTATTGATAACATTGCTTCGCATTATTTATGATTTTCTTTAACAGTTAATCAAATGATGAAGAAAAATAATTATAAAATAAATGCAATTACGGGGAAATATTTCAAAGTGAAAGTAAATATTTATAAAATAATATTTTGATAGAGTTGAGCAATGAATACAAGTAACTTATCTAAAACTTATCTAAAACTAAGATAAGAAGATTTATGATATAAAGCAAATATAATTATTTTAATTGGTTGAGAATTTGGTAAAACATAATTTTATTTATTAAATGGAGTGTTTGGTTGTTACAGAGCGTAATTCAATATTATATAAGGCATAAATCTCGTCATAAGCATCAGATTCTCTGTATCTCTATTTCTATTTGTGTTTATCCAGAATCTCTAGTGATCGAGAATTAAAAGTCCTTGATTTTAATCTGAAGGGTTTGATCTGACATCAATTTATTACATTGAGTTAAATTGCTTTTTTGAGGCGAAATAGTTGAACACTGAAAGGACAGTCAACTAAGATGTGATATTTGATTTTGAAATACTAGCCCCAAAACTTATACGATTCAATTTTTTGAGCAATAATTGTTTGTAATTTCTATTGAAGGAAATCTTTCCCGAGTTCTCAATAATTAATTTTTGACTGAAATTCAAATGTATTCAAAAGTTTACAAATTTCGATTAGTATCGGTTTTTTTTTCAAAAAGTGAACATTCATCTAAATTCTAGTGAGTTAAGGCGTGCCACCAAAACATATTTCAATTATAAAAGCAGCTGAAATTAGATTTGGAAGACATCTAAAAATATGATTGCAATTCATTCAAAATTGAAGTGTTAATAGAACCATAAAATGATAAGCAATTAATGAATCCTTTTTAGTTCAAATACTTGAACTTTTGGCAATCAATATCCCAAACGGCTACAGAATATGCCTGTATTATAATGAGTTTTTTAATCTTCTAAATAATCTTTGATTCATTTACGCAAAGTGTGTGACAATAATTAGGCACATAATTAGAGAACTCCTATCACTTATAGGTTCTTTCGATGATATGAGATTCGTGAGTGACTCATCTGATGAGCCACTTCTGAATAGGCTCTAACTTTTTATTGGCATCATTATGAATGCCTAATACAAATGCTGTCATTATTGCGATATATGGTTGCTATTTTTTCACTAATTATATGCATTATGTTTAAAAAGCTTTCGGTTTTAATAAATTTGTTCTTCATTCTGATAAACTCACCTCAAGTTAATAAAATCAATGTCTGAATGCGCAAAAAATGATAAATTGGTAACTATTCTTAACTATCTAAAAGCACTCTTAATTATTTATAAAATCAAATCATTCAAAGAGAAAGTTTGATTTTGAAAATTTTTTATATTCACATATTAAACATTGGTTTAGGCATAAAGTATTTTTGAAGAACCGAAAACTGGGAACATTTGAAAATAAAAGTTATGTCATATAATAGTTATACATAATAGTAATGAAGCTGCAAATAAAGCCTAGTAGTAGTAGTGATGCCATTATAATATGAAGAACTAACTTAAATAAATGGGTAAATCATAATTAGCTAACCATTAACATTAATGAATTATTATAGTTTCTAATTTGTATGTTATGCTTGTGATACAATTTTTTTAAGTGAACATTTGTTTGCATTATAGTATAATGTTATGCAATTAAGATGAGAGTAATGAATAAAAATGATGTGCAGCTTAAATATAATATAAGAGTTAGTTGACCTCAAATAATATAGATAACAATCATTTGTTTCTACACTTTTGTCATTAACAAGAAGTGATAGTAAATGCTAATGATTGCGAATGCCTTAAAGGTAAATAAAAGCCTTAAGTCTGACATATTATAGTGTTGAACAAACATCTAAATCAGTTTTCTATTTCATTCAATAAGCTTTACTTACTTGAGTGCATTACTTAATGTATGTTTAATATCAGTTTACAAAAATAATTCTATAAACATTAATGTTTTCTTTTTTCATGAAACTTGAGCTCAAAAATAACTTCATTCAAATAAAACGAGCTTATAATGTATTTCTCGTAAAAATGTGTGAATAAATCATCACATTTTTTGGTAATTTTGTGGATTGGGATGAAATGTTTTTTGTTGTTGAACTAATAATTCGGTGAAAAATAAGTTATTTTTGTGAAACAATGCAATTACAGAAGTGTATGTTTGTTAATACTAGATAGTGATGTCAGGGAGACATACAGTTTGGGTAGCATTATGTTTATAATGATGTTACTCTATAGATTTTCATTATTATTTGCCAGCAATGGTTTGCCTCCTCGTTTCGCTTAATTTTTCATACAGCTAAAGAGTGATCTTTGTGTAACTGTATTATTGTATAGATTATAAAAATGCTGCTCAAGTTATTATGTTCTTTGGAGATGGAGATGTGCTTTCCTTTTGAGAGAAGGGGAAAAAATGGGGAACTATTGGGTGAATGCACACCTGTTCAAAAAATAAACCAATGATGGTTATGATGGTGCCTATTGGAGGATTGGATAGTAGAGGTCCAGGTGGGGTGACGGACCAACACCATAGGGTGCGTTGATTACACCAACCTTTGCTGATTACAAGGCTCTCACTCAATATTGATGACATTATATCCCGAAGCAATATATTTGAGGTCCCCCTTTATTATCCTATACTCTCAATTATTTCGGAAACTGATGAGAAATAAAGAACTACTCTATGAGAACTTTGTTGGCGAACAGACACGCCCTCATCACGAATAGCATTTCATTGAAAAATTTGAATAAATCTCAGTTTGCCTTCAGTTCAACTCATGATTGAAGAAGAAATTGAACGCCATTTGAAGACATGTTTTGCTATTCCATCACTGAGAAGAAAACACGCAAAAAATAAGAGAGAGGAACATCTTTTGGCATGTCTTTGGCATGAATGAGATATTGTGATTGAACTCTCATATAATATAAACTATTTGTGTTCAGGTATTAGTTTGCAATATAAATGAGAAACTTCTATCTTCAATAAGGGTCGATATCAGAGGGTTGACATCAATGCCTTAAATAGCAATAAATAAAGCTCATGAATGAATGTCACTTTTCGTATTCCTCGACTTTTTTCATGGAATGTCACAATGAGGTACATGAATGTTAAACTTGTAGTTTTTGTGGCTTTGAATGTTGAAGAGAAACATAGGATAATATGTATATACAGGTAAGTAATGTATAAATACCGATACAAATAAAGTACAAGCAATACAAGCAAATACAAGGACATTCATAAAGGGACGAACAGAGAAGCAAATATCGCCTTTAGGTATTCGGGCGAGAAAACTGATGGCACAACAAAAACCAAGAAATGAAGCACCCATCACATCACCCATCAATGCACCCAAAGCTATTGCCAAAGATTCTTCTTTGCTTTATACTCAAGTAAAAGTTGCCGACGAATAGCGCCCAACAGAATAAGTTCCGTTTGTAAAGCACTTTTGCTTTCCCCTTAACTCAATCCCCTCAACAACATAGCCCTTAATAATGGCCTATGAACTCAACTTTTCCATTTGGATTGTATGGAAACAAAATAACATTATGGCTAATTTGAGTTTTTTTATTTACAATAATATTCAATTTTTCCATCAGTGTATTCTCGATTAGACATATCACAAATCAATATTTGAGAAATGAATTGCAATCATGTGATAGCAAACTTGATATGCAAACTCTTAAGCAGATTTATGGACATGTGCGAGTTGGGTGCCGTTCATGTCCAACATGAAAGGGCAACAATTTCTATGGCTCATCAATGCTATACATCTTGCCCGAGGCATTCAGTGTTAGTTAGTTTGCTATTTTCCATCACCAAAATTCGAATGGAAGGTCACAATAGGCACAACACATCAGTATCTGTCTTATGCCAATGAAAGAGCGTTGGGTGCTCTCTCTTCTCTTCTCTCTCATTTGTTTCGGTCCACAACAACAACAGAGGGGTTCCGTATCTCTACGGGTGGCTCATTTGGTAAATGCCAACCACCTATAACTTACATCGATTTAAATTTACCATTAACTCAGTATACTCTATACTTACTTCGGTCTATACCAGTGGCTATACTATCGCTTCAAAAGTACTGCTTTCAAAATATCTCCTCATCGAAACGATGTTCACTTTTCACAAAATGCTAACTTTTCTCTTAACTGATAACATATAAACTTTTAACTAATAAATATCAGATGAACTATTTGTTTGAACCTCGAAGAGAAATTATCTCATTAGTCATTTAAACATATTATCAAAGAATTAAGTTTTTTAATTTACATTTATTTCCCACTTTCGCGCAGGGCTTTTATTAGTTTAAAGATTTCGGTTTAGGTTTAGTAGCTTTTAATATAGGGAAATGGTTGATAAGGGGAGTGGAGTATGAAAAATATACAAAATAATGAATGCATTACATACTTAAAAAAACGTTTTGTGATGAATTTTTGTGCCTTCAAAGTCGACCACCTGCCGAAAACGCCCAAAACTTAAGACTAAATTCAATGGTTATAAATTTACTTGTCTTCTATTTTCATTTTAATTAATTCCAAGTTTACAAATCTATTTCTTATAGAAACAATTTGATAAGTGTTCAGCAATAAATTCAACCAAATACTTATTATTTCACATTACTTTTCTTAAAATGATAGGAAATATTTCACTGAAAATTTCAGAGTTATATAATATATCATTTGAATTTATAACAGGAATAATCTAGACATGGATTCTGTAAGAGAAGTGAGAGCTATATCTCATTTATTTTCAAGAGCAAAGGCATGTTTTCATTGGAATGCATTAGCAGTAGTTTTGAAAAGTTAATTGATTTCTATTATTTTAATTTTGGAATGAAGTGCAAACTAATAAAACAAAATAGATTAGCGATTGGTCGCATGCCAATAGTCCAAGTGTGTAATGATTAATGTATGGGTGCGTGTGTCACAAATAATCATTTCAGACCATTTGGAATGCAATCAACTGTTGGTCGAATCTTTCTTTCCTGTGATAAATCATCCGAAAAATAAACGGTAATTCCGTAATGAAAGCATCGATATTAAAGTGCAGTTGTCTACAGACTTGACTCACTTTTAGATAAATAACTTTAGTTATAATTCAAATATTTAATAATTATCGCAAATCATATAATTAAATATATGAAAGGAGAAGTATTTCTTCAGTGACTAATGAAGGCTTTGTTGCAAAGGCTCTGTGTATAGAATTGTTGAAATAATCTTTTTTGATGCAGAAATAAATTTGTTACGGATCATAACATCATTGCAATAATTTCTTACATGAGAAGCCACTGCTCTCCACTTCATAAAGCTGTAAAATTTTGGTGGTAGTGATGATACCTTTAAAAAGAGAGAAAAAAATCAAAAGAGGATATATATTTATGAGGCTCTCAAAAGGGAGAGTGTGAAGATTGAGCTTTGAATATGGATACCATACTGATGCCTAACTCATGCCAGGCTGGCTTACGTCAACTTTGATATCCGAATCATACGCACAAGTGATTGCCCTCTATATAAATACAACACAGCGAAATTCGTGGCACAATAAGCGAAGAAGTGGGCATCCGATTTAATTACGCTTTCTTGCATCTATGCCTCATGTTTCACCGATTCCCTTCGCCTCCTTCAACATTCCTCGAATTCCATTTTACCGGCTTTTATATTAGTCTCTCCTCTACTGTACATTTTTTTGCACTTTCACACTTTTTGCATCACGTAAGGGTGTGTGTAATTTAGCGGCAAAATTTCCAGCAAAAGTGAAATACAATGCATTATATTTTTCACATAATAGTTGCAAAATTGCAACATTGATCAAGAGTGTAAATTTGGCACTAAAGGCACTGTTGAATCTCATTGCCGTACAATCTTTACTTTATTATTTTAATCATTTTGTTAGGCAAAAGTGCATTGAATTTGCCTCAAAATAATCTTTTATTTATTTTGAATTGGTTTTGCATCGAAGCAAAACGCAGTTTTAGAAGTAAAGATTCCTTCACATGCTAACAATTAGCTGAATCTTCAACTATCAAAAAACCACCCTTTTATAATAACTCAATTGAGTTGTTTATAAAATCCAAATTATCCCTTCTTCGATGAAATACTGCATCACAACATTAATGGTTAATTTTAAAAAATCAAATAAAACGCAACATTATTTCACACAATTTGAATTGAACCATAAAAATGAATTACAATATCTTTGAAAATAAAACATATTTCAATACAGTTACAGTCGATTTGTTTGATAAATAAAAGCCAATAATTCTAACTTCACATAATTAGCTAACGCTTTATACAGTTTAAGTCATAAAATTCAAAATTTTTGGACTGATTTAAAATAACAACATTAGGCTAGATTTGTGTTTGAAAATTAATATCTACGCAAAATAAAGTTGATGTGTGTCTTCCATTCTTAAAATCTTATTGAATTGATTCCAGATTTACGATACAAGATATGACAAATTACGAATAGTAAGAGAAAACACTTAAATTTTCGTTATAAAAAACCGATGAAATAAGAAAATGTCGATTCTTTTATCTAAAGTATGTTTTCCAAAGAGTTTAGTCTCATACAAACTTTTAGTTTTAGTTCTGTATCCATATTATTAAGAAATTTTAACTAAATTTTTATGTTGCTTTTAGTTAAATAAAGGTGTAAAAATTCGAATTATTTAAATCATTATTTTATTAATATTCAAAAATGTGATGACTCCCAACTTCTCAAATAATAATAAACTCTAACATTGTATCAGTTAATGTATTATTTTCCCAAAACTATCATAAAAATTCAAAAAGTTAAACATTTTAAGGGCAGGAAAACAGATGACATCATTTGAGGAACATATTTGAATTGTATAAAATGAAACATGACATAAACCATGCAATTTTAATCTTAAAACTACATTTAAATGCAATTTAGGAACTTTGTTGAGCTCAGTTATAAAAAAATTCTATTGAAAATTACTATAATTTCGATTGAATCAAGAAATATAATATTTAGGTTAATTTCAAATCAATTTTAAGAATTATAAAAATCTTTATATTTAAAAAACAATCTTTTTAATCTTTTAAAATATAAGTTAGCTCTAAGTTTTCAAATGAAAGTGAGAAATAAAGTGCATTTTCAATAATTTTTGATCTCTCATTGTTAAGTATTTCTAATTTTTCTTTGAGTTTATGTCATGCGTTTTGTGAAATTACATGAATTTGCAAATATTTTTAATTATTGTCAATTCTAAAATCATGCATTAAACTTATTATTTGAAATATTGAAACATAAATCAAACACTGAAAAACTGAGTTAAGTGAAAATATAAAATTAAAAACTAAATAATTGAGACAATTGGGAACCATTGAAAACCATATATTTTGGTGAACTGACAAATAATTAGAATGAAATAATATTTTCTTAGCATCATAAATAACTTATAAAGCAATAAACACATCTGTATTAGAAAATAAGATGGCATAGGATTTTGGGATATCATTATTTAGTTTAGGGTAGCCTTTCATCCAATGATAGAGAGAACAGTATGAAAGAGAGGTGCGGTTGTATCGGTCCTTTGCATAACATAACATAAACTGAGCATAAACTTACCTTTATCTATATGTTGGTGCCTCTCAAATAAACCACACCAACAAAAAATATATATAGAGCTTATTTGAAAATTTGTGCATTAAGTAATACCTAGTATTATAAGTTTGTATTTTTGTGCTCTATTCAACTAATTAAGGTATCTTTATTTAATAGCAGTGCGAACAACCTCAGCAGGTGATCATAGCAAATATGATACGAATAGAGTCCCTAATAAACAAACCAATAGAACTGTATTTTGTTGAATGCAATTAGAGGCGCATCAGATTATAGGCAATGAAAAATTTAGACTTCAGTATTTCTAATGTTTTCTTCGCATTTAATAATTACAATTTGCATTGTAATTCACTCTCTTGGGTGGTCTCCAAATATGGGTGATCCTCATCGGTCTGTATCAACTATAACAACCAACTCTAAATTGGCTCAAGTAGTTTAGGTTTAGGTGCCTCTCATTTATATTTTCTCCATATCTATACTGCTGTATATGATTTTATATTCTTTATCCTGTGAGCAAAAGAAAGAAAAAGATCTATTGATAATAAGATAGAATTTGCACGAAGACTGAAAGACACTTAAATAATAGCGAAAGAGCTTAGCTTTTGGGAGCATAACATTGCCGACCATCTGCCCTAACTATTTAAGTTTAATAAAGAGAAGCGTCAGAATAGATGTTTGAAGCAATAGAAGAGGCAGCAAAAGGGACAATAGGAATAGACATCAATTTTAGTAAAGGCATCGGCAATAATATGCAGCGGGAGAGACGAATAGAATATGAATAGCACCCAACAGTTTTGAAATGGATATGCTTTTAGTTTGGGTGCATGTTTCAGAATTACACATCAATATAACAAACATATGAATACAATGCATCAGCAAAAGAAGTGCCACCAATCAAATGAGTAACCTTTTCAATTGCTCAAGATTTTGAGTGACCTGTCTTTTGACTACATGTGGTGATAAGGTTTTATGTATCTCACATCTGCCAATCCATTTGCCATATAATTCATTTTTCAAACTCAAGTTCTCTAATATTCTTGTCTCAATTTCTCCAATACATCTTTGATTATTAGCCAACAAACTTTTCTCTATCATCTAAAAAAATTATTACAAGCTTTCCCTTATGTCTGAATTCGCACGAAGAATGAGAAAATATGATTTGTGAGGGAGTTATTTGAGGTGTGCACAAAAAATTCTACAAAAGTGTGTATTGAGCGCTTCTATTAAAGTAAGTGTGAGAGAGTATGAGATACTTTCACTAATAATGTGCGATCACATATGCTATGTTCCCATCAAATCCATTAAATATATAACATAAAAATATAGTCACTAACCAAATACAAATATATAGTGCGGCAAAAAAGTCAGCCAAATTCAATTATTCAAAAGTATTCTTAGTTTAGAACTTCATTTTTATAATAATTTCAAGTTTATATTGATTTTTAAAACAAACAGTGGAAATAACTTCGAGTAATAGTAGTAAAAATCAATGCTCACTCAGACGAAATTCAAATCTTTTTTGCAATAATCTATAATCAAATTTTGATCGTCGTTATTGACCGAAACATAAGCTTTAGCATTGATTTTATTGAATAAAGACAACTTTCAAGATCACTATTTATCAATTATTTGAAACAAATCAATTTTGAAGTTTTTGGTTCATTAATTATTATGAAGCAAATAATATAATGATAAATAAGTTTTGGAAATATATTTCATAAATAGTATGGATATAATGGAAAAATAGGAAAATACAATGGAATTATTTGTGATCTTTCTATGAAGTGACGAATACAACGAATATACTATAAGTTATAATTCAATATATTGTAATTTGTGTTATGAAAATGTTTGCTTTGAAAGTGAGTGCGAGAGAGATAGTAGAAAGAGAGGGGAGAGAGAGAGAGAGAGAGAGAGAGAGAGAGAGAGAGAGAGAGAGAGCTGACGGTAGAGTTGAGATAACAACTAATCGTAAGCGTCAATGATTAATCGTGTTGAGCGTTAGTCCGAAACAGTTCTAGTTATAGTTAGTTTGCAGATTGTGCCCAAAATAGAAGGCATTCATTGAATTTTGCAATATTAGTGAATACAAAGTTATGTTTTGAATAATTTCCAATCCGTATGTTTTAAAATACACATTTGATTATATAGGCAGAGATTCTGACTATTGTCTATTATAAACTTATTTTGAAAAGAAACAAAAATTGTTTATTTATTAACACATTATAAGTACAACTGTATAACAATTATTGTATACATTTAAAATGCAATATTTAACTGATCAAATAGTAAGATAAGACTTAATGGTAACTGTAACTCAACAACTCATTAATATGTGTCTAATGTTTCATTAAGTTTAATTGAGTGGTTTGTGGTTTTCAAACATGAATATAAATCGTTTTCTATTCAAACTAATAAAGAACAAAATAATTTAGGAAAATCAAGATTCTAAAAGTTATTCATTTTAATCTTTATTCTTCAATAATATAATAAGTGTATTCAATTCGGATGAGATATTCCTTAAATGCTATCTATAATGATTTTACTTGTATTATATCATGAAATGACACTCTTTTGTAGAATAGAAAATGTTAGTAATTATTCATTTTATAAAGTTTTTTTCACAACTTATGTATGAAATATTTATTGCCAAGAATTAGATTATCATGAAATTGAATTCAAGTTATTTGATGATTGATTTATTTCAATTCTTAATTATATCAAAGGTTATTAAAAATTTAAAAATAAAATTGAATTACCAGTACTTAAATGATAAACATTTGAAGTTTCTGTTTATGTTGATTGAAGAAAAGTATTGTATATTCAATAAGTTTGACATACTTTAAATCTTTCAGTTATTTAATTTCAATCTTATCTCAATACTTGTAAACAATTTTTTATTTACTTAACTAGATATCTAAGATTGAAAAAAACATGTCAAAACTTTTTTCAACATTTAATAAAAACCAAATAATTATAAATGTTTTTAATTCAAATCTGAGAGAAAGTACGTTTCATATGTTTTTAATGTTTATTTGAATCAAGACTTAGAGAGCGCACAGTTTCTCATAACTTATTAACGAATACTTTTGTACGAAAATAGTTAATGAACTCATTTTGATGGTATACAAAATATTTTTAGGCTTAGCTCAAAACAGAGTAGTTGGCAATTATCATTATTTGAAAATATGTGTTTAAAATTTAAAAGTTATTGTTTTGCAATTCTGTTCATAATTTAATCAATTAATATTTGAGTAAAAATGTGATAATTCTTCGAAAATATATAAATAAATAATTAAATATAATTCAACACATGGTTTATGAATGAGCGGGATTTTACTCAAAAATTTTCAAACTTCTCATCAAACAATAATTTACATATAATGTCAAACTTTTTATAATTTTAAATTTTCGTCGCATATAAAAATATAAATTATTCAAAATGATGTAGAAATTTGTTGTCGGGTGAAAAATATCGAAGTTTATCAATCATTTAGCAGTTTATTTGAAGTAATGATATGCTTATTACTAAATTTTAGTGGTCATGAACTTGAAATAAAAATGTGATACAATACACGTTAAAGACAAGATTTATCTTCGAATTGATAAAAACTACTTTTAGTAAATACGGGATTACTATTATTAGAAAATATGTAATATCTTATTTTGAATATAACTAATAAGAAAGTCATTAGATTTAACGAAATTTATAACTTATTTATGATAACTCGAAAATCTAATTAAACCTGATTTGTGATATCTTAGAATAGGAATTCCAATCGTGCAATTATCTGACTTGAATGTTGATAATAATCATTAAAAGTTGTTTTTAAACTTTTGCTTCAAAGCATAACTTGAACTTTGCAAATATAAATTCAATTTACCTGCATTACAGTTTTAGATCATGTCAAAAATTCAAATTTTAATCACTTTTTGGTTCAAAATCAATTTCAGAATGTTTTCATGAAATCGATTAAATAAATATTAATTATAATTAAACTCAATTGATGCCCAACAGCTTTAAATTACTCAAAAATATTGATTCATAAGTATATAGTTTTTCATGATATTTATTTATAGGAATTTTTTAGGAATTAATTCAAAATGTATTGAGTGAAAAATTAGACAATATAAACATTTTAATACAAAGGCAGATGTTATGCACACTCATTATTAACAAATATTATCATTCAATAATCATATAATCAATGGTAAATCTAAACATAGATAAGTTTCAATGTCTGGAATGTTATTAATATAAAACTAACAGTAATTTTATGTTAAATAAATACTCGTAAGCACTTTATTCTTATATCAATATATTGTAATTGAAGTTTTTAGTATTCATACTATAACTTAGTTAGTGCTCAACCCAGTAATGTATGCATCGAATAAGTTTACATTCGCTTAAGTTTTACATTTAGAGTTACACTAAAGTAAGTAAAATCAACTAATTTAGAGTGATTGAGTTTTAATTATTTTGATTTCTTAAGATTTTGTATGATTTTCCGTAATGATAGAATAAACTGATATTTTTCAGAATATCAATAACACAAATACATGATAAAAGCCTTGAGATATAATAGTTATTTCTAATCGATGAGAATATGTGAGATTTAATGTTTCGGTTCATTCTTTTAATTATCTCAATCGAGGAAATAATAAAATAAGATAATATCAGCTCGAATTCAACAAACCAATTAAATTGTGAGTTATTAGAGAAAAATAAATAAAATAACATTGATTTACATTAAGATTTAGAATGAGATGTATTTAGAAATAAATTGAAATTTAATTAAATTAAAGCTAATTAAAAAGCTGCTAAAAACCAGCTCATTAATTTTGTGAAAAATATCTTAACTTACAATTAGGAATAATTTTGCCCAAAGTATTAGCTGTCAATAAATTGAGAAATTAGTTAATAGTTATATAATATTTAACAGATATTTTTGCGCCTATAATTGATGTTAAGAGAGAATTGTGTGTTATTGGTATCATAACAAGTTAGAATAGTTGAAGAAGTGAAGCTGTGGAGAGAGAGAGAGAGAGAGAGAGGGAGAGAGAAATGCGGCATCATATAAATGGTCAACAAGTGATAAGAGATTAGTGCACTCAATGACAGCGAATAAATAGAGAATAAGTATGGTTGTTGTGTCGCATTTCCTTAGGCTAATTCCCATGGATGGATGGCTAACCATTTTGGCGATACTAGTCATAAAACAAATCGCCCTTTTCTCTAGTTGTGGAGAGAGTGCTAATGAATGGGTTGTAATAGAGGTTTACATACAATAAGATGAGTGCATGGGTTCGTCTTTTATCTGTTGTGTTGCACACCAGAAACACAACGAACCCATCCAGCAATGACATTGTCAATTATGCTTTAGGGGAAGCTTTTCATGAGAAACTAAACAGTATAAACTTGAGTATCATCTATTACTATCTATTACTTACTATCTATTCCTATCTTATGGCCATTATCTTAGCTGTAGTGCCACTCAACAGGAGACAACCAAAATCAATTATAGTTTACAATTCAAAAGTCAACTGTAAAAATCTATTGATCTTTCAATACAATAGTTTACAAACTTGAAAATCATCTGTCAAACAAAACCAATTCCAACTTTTATTTTCAAACAGAATCACAACGACATTACCTTTTGAAATATAGCGACAAATTATACCAAAACTAATAAATTAAATAAAAGATTGCGACAAAAACAACAAGGGTTTCATCTAGTGTTGTGAGTGTTTATGGCATATAAACATATCGTATCGATTCTTGTAATGGATTTATTATAAGGTAAAGCGAAATATAATATCAAAGCTCCGCCTTTAATAATAAATAAAGAGAGTTATAGTAAACTTATTACAGAATATATAATATTGCTTATACCTTATTTTGGTTCCATATTTAAGAAGTATAGAAGAGCGCCCATAACAATATGCACCCATCAAAAATCATTTGAGAACAACTCCCTATTCTCTCCCAATTCTCCCAAATATCCAAAGTAAAAAACCGGGTGCTCTGCACAGCGAGCTTTAGTTTTCAACGGAGCTTAACTACAGTATAGCTATGGTGAGGAATAGCTAAACCTGAGCATAAGGGCCTCACACATCGATTCAACGTGTGTGGCATCTGCTTTGGTGTGCAAGAGGCGTGCATCGGGTCAAGAGATCGTTTAGCGCTATCACAGTACAGCCCTAGACCCTCAGGGCTTCTCATACTTTTTTACTATGAACATAGCTTTGCGTTTCTTATCTTATTCGAGAAGAAGAAGAATGCTCATCTTATTAAGACAACTTACACAATGGCATCGGCAGATTGCGCTATTATTATTAACATTTTTACCAACTATTATTACTATTATAGCTCAGTCACTCCATTATTGCCACTAATTCATCAGATAAAGGCCTTATTTTTGTTTATTATAGCAAATAAAATCATACTCAAACTTAATTGGAATCTATCAGTAATTATTTCAACTTTTAGGAAATAATATTAGTTCAGATTAGATACACATGAGTTATGTGCATAACATTGCTTACGGACTTAAAAGTCAACAAAACTTTTTAATTGCATATAACTTTTTAGTTATATTGTTTTACTCACTAATATTTGAGTCAAACTATTTAGTTGCGTATTTTGTCAGATGACATAAATATGTCATTGGATCTGATCTGTCTTTTACAATATAAATGTAAAATCTGTTAGTGAGACAAAAATAAGGTCAAACTTAAGTATAACATCAGAAAAAAATTATTCCATCATTGCTGCCATCAGATTAAAATATCTTATTTGAAAAAGTTTTTCCTTCGTATTACTAGATATTGTATACTATGGTATAGAATAGTGTGGTTGGTGTGCATGTATTTGTGTGTGTGTGAGTGTGTGTATGTGTGTGAGTGTGTGTGTATGTGTTAGAAGATGTTGATGAAGAAGCAGAAAGAGAGGGGAAAGCAAAAATAGAAGCAGAAAAGATGGGACCGCCTATTCTCATAGTCAACTGATATTTCAATAATGTTAAGCTCCTTCCAGACGTACGCATAAGTAATTGTTGCGCACCATTTATTGGTGTTTCCATTAGTTGGGAACTATTGGTTGGAAGTAGAGTTTGGAAAGGGAGGTATTAGAAGCTGTCAAACCCGCCCAAAGTAAGACATGAGAGGTCTATATTGTGTTGTATGTATTACTGGAGCTAATATTGAGCATGCATTGAGAATTGAGTAAGAAGTCGGGATCAATAAAATAGTCATATTTGCCGTTCACCATCTCATCCATGATGCGATTCTATGGTATGATTGGAAGAATGGTGCATACGGTATGTCTCTCTATAAAAAGCAGCAGTCAGTGATGTCAACGATTTGAAAACTTAGTTTGCAAGTGAGTCGAACAGACCTTTTGTAACCTCGAACTACAATTGAAAATTGAGTTGTTTCGAAGTTTGATTAACTTATTTCAAACTGACTCATGAGGTTATGATTCAAATTTCTACTTTTCTACTCGTTATTAACAAGTTATTCTCTCAAGTTTTAAACCAACTTTAATTATCAACAATTTCGTCGATTAATAAATTAATTAATTGACGACTAATAAGTTTTTATTAGTTTTGAAACTCAAACTAATTTTGTTCGCGAATCGGTTAAGAAAACTCTTTCCAAAATTTGGTTCTACGACGTATTTGGTCCTTATTTGCAAACGCAAAAAAGCTTCGGCTTTATGGCTTTGGACATCTCTGCAAGAAGGACAATATCGACATCAATTCCAGAGCCATCGCGATCATCAACTCCAAGCTCACCAAAACATGAAATCGAAACGAAACATAGCAATCATGAAAACGCTGCACTTTATTTGAAGGCCGTATCCGAAGGGGCCTCACGTATACTCACACAACAGCCACATGTTTACAACTCCTCATCATCCAGTTCTCTACTCGATTCCCCACAACAGTCACCACTTCAAGATAGTGTGATCCATAATTCAATTTCACCTCAACCACAATCACTTCAAACTGCATTCATAGCGCCCAACATATCAGGACACCAATCAATTCAACTTCAATCAGCCGTTCGATCCCTTAAATTCTCGATTGAAAATATATTATCGCCAGAATTTGGTAAAAATGAAAAAGAGTGTCGAAAAAATATTGTATCAAATGGAGAAAAATTCAAGACTAATCACCGGCACAATAGTCGGTCCCATCCATTAGATGTCAAATCATTAACTAATAAACGAAAACATTCATCAGATTCCGAAAGTTCAACCATAAGCTCATTAAGTACTACATCAAGAGATACTGTCAATAATACTCATGTCAACTCTAATAAGGAAACATCGAATGGTCGAAGCGAAACCTCATCGCCTAATAATAAAACTCAAAATTCAGATAAACAAAAGCCACCACTAGTATGGCCCGCATGGGTCTATTGCACCAGATATTCAGATCGACCATCATCTGGTGAGTCACTTATTCTCTATTTTTTATAACTTATATACTCTACTATTATATACTAAGTCATACACTTACAAATGTATCACAAAACACACCCCAACTGACAGCCAATTGCGCAAAATATGTCAATTTGATTAATAAGACTTCTCTAAAATGTAAAGTTACGAAACAATATATACACGCAATGCTATACTGCCAACATTGCTATCATTACTATCTTTGTAGTCAAATATATTGAATTAACGATAAAAGTAATATCAGTTATAGCAATACAGGCGCGAACCATAATGCTATACATCTTTAGCCTCTTTCACAGTCACCAGTCTTTCTCTCTTCTCATGCCTTTAGTATTGAATAATTGAATGTAAAGACAATTAATAATACTTTTAAAAAGAGAAAGAAAATAAATGAATTTTCAGTGAAAGTGAAGTGACACTCACTGTTTGGAATGCATGCTGTCTTCCAATTTATTAACTCTCTAAATAATTAAGAAATAGCAGAGTTGACAATCGGAATGACAAAATAATTATTCATCGGGATAAAGATAAATATATTCATGAATGCATTGGTGAACAGCTTTTAAAGTGGGGCTTAAATACACTGTAGAGTCAAGAGTATGCTGATTATGATTCACTGCCTATTATTGTGTTCAAATAGAATAATGTGGTTCACAATCATATTTCTTCGAAACACAATAGTCAATGAGACATACGTTTAAACTTTTTCTAACATTTTGATTTTATTCTTACAAAACTTCTGTTACTTTATTGATAACTACGTTTACTCTTTAAAGCACGCTTTCAAAAACCAACACATTAGTGAAATACATCTACAAATAAGTTTACATTAACCACAATACCAAACCTTTATTTGCGCAAACTATTGGTGTGAAATATTCTATATAATGATTTCTGTGCAAACTTCACTCTAACATATGGCAAAATGTGATACCGTCTAACTTTATCTCACACTCGGGCCCAACAGTATCATAAGAATCAGGAAATTGCAAGAAAAATGAGCCATCAATTCATGCTATAACTAAAGCTTAACTAAATGTTGATTTAACGAGTTTTAGCTATTATTTAAAAGTTAGACTAATTTTTCAGACAAAATTTCATAACTTTTGGTGAATTTGACACAAACTATGAGACTAGAAAATACTTCTCAATTGTATTCATTTTGAATTGAATACATTTTATTAAATCAAATTGATTAGAATCCAGATGTGGTGCAAAGTATTTGAAAATATTTTTTCATTTTATATAATGAATGTAAATAAATGAATGAATAGCTAAATTCCATTGAAGTGAATCCTTGAATCTGTCTCACAAACCATGAGAGATAATGTGAGGAAAGGCCACATAACTGTTGATGCATTCTATGATTGAAAATTTATTGAAAGCTAGAACGAGATGAACCACTGCGAGTGGTAAGCAAAGTAAAGCAAAGGCATTGTCATTGAAGCGTCATGTCGTCTCATTTATTGTACCATAAAAGAGTGTTGTGTGAGGTCGTCATTTGGCACTCTTATTGCCCACTAAGATGGTCTCAATTGTCGATCACAACATTTTAGCCTAATTTTGATTGATTATACAGACCTCACACATTCACACCACAACTCACTATAAAACTAGGAAAAAAGTGAAAGCAATTGAGAGTTGAGCCAAACAGTAGAATAGCTATTAAAGTGATACCTAAAATAATAGCTGTCGCGAATAATGTGCAAAAAGAAGCATTTGAATTGCAATTTTCTCGCTCTTTATTGTTAACGATTCGTGCAATAATGCATACCATAATCAAAATATTGAACATTTAATAATGCTTTCTTATATCAAATGTGTTTTCAATTTGATGTTAAGCAAGTTTTACTAGTTATACAACTGTTAAAAACACAATTTTGGTTTGAGTAACACTAGAATGTAAAAATATTTGTATGCAATATCATGAGTGACTCCGACAATAGATTTGGGCAAACAATTGCATGAATTTGAAAGTGTGATATTCTATATGTAAGTGATTCACATTAGTTGTCATATTACTAATAAGCATGTGAAGCAGATGAGGTAACTTTAAGAAAGCAATGCTGATATTTGAATGCCGGAGGGATTTAAGACAGGGGGAGATACGTATGAAAAGAAAGAAAAGCTAAAACAACTTTTGCAATGCTAAATAGAAAGTTACAAGTTATGGTTAGCGTTAGCAAAACTGCACTAACTTGTATATCTCCCCACAACGATTCAAAAATGCAAGTAATTTAGTAGTAGCTGCGATCAGTGGACCACCACCGTTGACTGTCCGGATATACCTGTACCTTCTTCTAGAAGCTAGTTTGGTCTCCGGTCTAGACAGCATTGCCATATACATGTACCATCATTTTTACCATTATTCGCCTTTAAGTACTCATACTATTCCTCAAATAACACATAGATATCACTTTATTCCTAGCATTAAGTTTAGTGACTTTGACTTTGGAGACATATTCATCCCTGGGAATTGGCTGCAGGCATATCACGGACATCGCATCACATATACTGATTGCCTATTAGATAATACTGTCAATTGATAGTAAAGATTCACTTAAGTAAAATATCAACTTTATAAATGACAGTAATAATAGTTATCATTGAAAATACTTTCACTCGCCTTCTTGTAGGAGTACTAACAGTACAAATAAGACTTCTCGGAGACGCGGGCGGTCTTTTCAGCCATTCTTAGCTATTTTCATATCTCATCGTAAAAGCAATCATACAAACATGCAATAATTTTGATAGTTTATGGCTTATAACTTATATTTCAGATTATTTTAAATTATTTCATGTGAATACATAATCATTTTATGAGAATTTCTTATTTATAAAGTCATTTAGTGAATAGTATGCTGTTTATAATCAAAATAAAATCCTAAAATTGATAGATTATATTAATTGATTGTAAGTGTCGCCGATTTATCGAAAAATAGATAAATAAATAAATAGTTGATTGTTGTATTTGAAGCTACTGTTATACAACTTCATTGTAAGAATATTTGAAAAATGGATTGAGCATATGATCCAATTTATTTATCTTATGTGCTAAAGTACTATTGTTACCAAAGCACTATCAATTGTAAGGGATAATAGAGTGATTTGAAGCTAATTTTTTCACTTAAATTTATAGTGAATATCATGGATTTTCCAATGATTTAAAACTAGTTCGAAAATACAATTCCCAACAGAACAGTAAGCCATCAGTTTTAAAGTTTTCTTTACATGCATTTTGATTTATTAAGGTTAGCACGCAATTTGACACTAGATCTATTCTCTCTGAAACCATTTTTATTACTCCAGACTCTTTTCTCTAAACAAGTCATAACAGTAAAAATACTTTTGTCTGTACACTCAATAGTTCATTCTTAACATTTTACTCAAGCTTTTGCACAGAAATCATAAACTCAAGGCGAGTATAGCATTCATAATCAGCTTTAATAGTCAGACTACAAATGCTAAAAATGGAAATTAATGTAATTTAGCGTTACATTCATTTTCAGCACAATAGCTCTTTCATTTGCATTTGACATTGTTTTTTCCTATTGCTGTACTTTCTTCAATATTCATGGGATCATTGCTGCGGAATAAATGCAATTTCACTGCTCTTCACTGCCTCATACATACAACAGGCATACAATTCATAGACATATAAATATTATATGGGATTTGGAGGTCTCTCATGCATGTTGAGGGTTAAATATACAATTTTAGCTTAAAGCAATTTTTAAATAAACTCTTCTCTCTCAATGGAGAAGTGCTTAAATTTCAATTTCTCTGAATTAATTTTAAAAAGAATATTATTTTATTTGACAAATGGAAAATTTTTCCAAAAATCTTTATTACAATGTAAATTAAAATCATAAAATTTGAGTTGTAAAAAATCAACAAAAGAATAGAAACCATGAAAAATAAGTTTCAATTTTGTTTATCAGTTATTCTAGTATTCATTCTAGTGTTAGAATTTTTATTGCTTGAAAATAAATTACACTTTTTGAATGATCGATCAATTTATTGAAACAATATGTAGATTTACATGATATTAATAATCAATTCTGACACAAGTTTAATATAATAGTCGATAGGGAACAGTTTGTTGAGAATATGAGAATAAGACATGAAAATTTATTGAGTTATTTCGATTTAATAAAAACGTTTTCAATAATCTTATTTACAATAGTATTATATTTGACTTAATTTATTAGGCATATAAAAAAATACCTGTTTTTAGTGATGTCATGATAACGATTCATTAGATAACCTTCGATTATAAATTCATTTTTAAGAACTCAATAACTTGTATAACTTGAGAGCTAAAGTGAAAGTACGGAACTCAGTCTCTCTTGAATGATAAATAGAGAAAATATAAATATGAAACGAGTTGTAATTCTGTTTAAAATATTATACGCATTCCTATCATCCCATCATTAAAGGAAGAGGTCAATTAAGATACAGTATAATTTGTTTTCAAAACTCATTTGTCATATTCTTAAATTATTATTTCATATGGTTTTGAGGTTAGCATTAGATTAAATTCACATAAAAACTAAATCATAACTTTGATAAAAAATATCAAATTAAACAATTTGAAAATCAGATAAAAGGGTAACTTTTAGGGTATTTGAGTTGATTGTGTGCTTTTGAATAAATTTCAACTAATGAAGAGCTCAATAATTAGAGAAACAAAAATATGCTATAATAGTAATGGTATTTATTGTCGTAACAATGATTATGATTCATAATAATGGTTATAAAGTTGAATATAATTCTTAGTTATGATTCAGGTTTATCATTAGAGGCATATGTTTTGAACACAGAATTGATATGATAGCTGGTTATGAGTTAAATGACAATTAAAAAGTATGAGAGAATGATTTAATAAAATGATTTGGTTTTTTATAAGTGAAGACCTACAAGAGAGTGTCGCATGCTTTGTATTGGCCTGAGGCAGATATGAGTTGCGTGATTGTATTGCTTAATCGCAATTATTACATGATGAGCAGTGCAATAGCAAAGAACCCCCGTTGAATAGCATAGAAGTGGAGCCCACACACATACAAACGATATACTCTTCATGCTTATATGGTTTAACTTATTATATGCGACTTGATATCCGAGGGACTGTCGACCTCGGAATGTAAAAGTGCATTATCTGCATCACTATATTACTCACTACATACCATATTCAATAAAGGAAACGGATATCACTTGCTTGTGATTGACTGACTTATTGGAAGGAAACTCAAAAATTGCAAAAAGTAGAGAAGGGGAGAGCGGGAGTTAACGTATTTATTTCATGATCATGGGAGGTAATAGCTTAAAGATCATATTTGAGACAACATAAGTAGCAATTATGCAAAATCAAAGGAGTGGTTCTGACTCAAGCCATTTGTAATCTCGAGTTTAGCTCATATTCTCTTTATTATTCTCAATGACTTATCAAATTATTCTTATAATTCGTGATCAAACTTAAACACGTCTTCAGCCACTTTACTCAATAATTTAAGATAAAATTTATATCTACTAATTTAGTTCACAAAGTTTGCTGCTGTTGTGCACTCTTAAATGGAAGTGAATCTCACTTTTAAACTTACTTTGAATCGTATAATCTGTCAATCATTTCAATCACATTGAATCGCATTTCTGCTGCCGTTTGATTTGAGGCAATTCCTTGAAGAGATGGGAAACTATGACGGGATATCTTGCGAATGTAATTCGTTCCTAATTAGCCATTCAGCATTTCGTTACGCAAAATTAACTTTTCATTGAGCTTTTTACTCGGCTTCTCCTTCAGCCATAAGAGAGAAATAAGAGTAATGATCTGCTCGAAATGCTCTCCTCATGATTGCCATGTCATGCAATTCAAGATTAAAAGTTGTGAAAAAGTAAATGCGAGTTAACCAAGCGATTCATTGTAATTTTTAGGAATATCTCTAATTGCAGTACTTCTTCTCTCACCTCTACACCAGTTCTCTACTGTAGTATCTATTTCTATGCACTCACTTTTCATCCACTTGTTTTTTACCATCAAAACTCATAGAGTGTATCATTAAATTTAGGTTCAGTTTTAAGAAGAAAAGTAAACTTTATTTATAGTCAATAAGAGATCTGGAAAGCGTTTTCTTGAATGAAATAAAATTGTCTTCAAATTGGTTTTATGAGTGTATACAAGTGCCAGCTTTTGAGAAAAATAAATCTCTTTATTTATTATTAACCTTAATTTAAACCGAAAATTGAAAATCTATATTAGAATTATTGAATTTATGCTTTTATTGAATTGCTATTATGTGTTACGACAACATAATAGTCTGTTTCGATAATATACTAATAACAATCCAATTATACCACTATAATTCAGTTGGAAAGCACACAATACTGATATTGAAGTTTATTTTATTCATAAAACTTTTTTCTTCAATACTTATGATTATATCGTATAATAGAAGTCTTTATACTATTCTTTTGTGATTCGCAATATTGCTATTTTGCGATTACATACTTATATTCAGTTTGAAAGCATATTAATATAAATAAATTTAGAATAAAATAAAATACAGTGCAGTAGAATTAATTTTTAAGAGGTCACGACTAGACAGGTTTCAATAGTCCTTATGAGAACGAGTCTTCACAAAAACCTTTCAGGGATTTTATGAGTTGTGGAGAATATTGAATGAAATCAAAATTTCAAGTCTTTCTAACTTTTAGTCAAAAGCTATTAACAAACTTTCTTTATATGTTATAATAAGATATCATTATTTTTTGTATAAGTTATATTTCATTTTAGGATTTGTGAATTTTTAAATTACTTATACGTTAGTGATAAATAGTTAAAGAAACACATACTCTGTATGTGGTTTAATCACTTTCAAGTCATTCAGAATATTTCCAACTTTTTTTCAAACTATTGATGTCTTGAATTGCATTCTGAGTAAAGCTATACTTACTCTGAATGCTTGGAAATAATTTTGAATAATACCAGTTTAGTAATAGTGAGATTCAGATTCATTCAAAAATATTATAAATTCTTGAATCAGTCAGAAGTGAAAATTTGGTATAACTTGAGTGATAATCTATTTTAAAATCAATTGAGAATGCGTCCAAATTTGAGTTTAATTTTAATTAATTACTTGTGACAAAAAAATACATCTGTCAAAACTTTGTCATTTGAAATATAGTAAAGAAACAAAGATTTATGAGAGTCAGTAGCGTTTGGTATTTTGTTAAATTCAATCGTCAAAAAATAGTAATAATAGTGAAGCCCACACACAGACACATAAAGTGTATACAAATATGAAACCGCATATCATTTCCCGCTAATAAAATAAATGATAAATTCTATTTTGATATTGAGAAATTCATAGCTCAAAAATAATTTAGGGCCTGAGGCATGAATTTAGATTTATTACTGGAGAGGAAACGGAAAAAATAGTCTTTTTAAAAGCCCATTGAAGCTGAAATAAAATAAGAGTACTCATTAGGTAATCTTTGTGTATGTGTCTAATAGTCTAGTAGTGGAAGTAAAAGCTTCAATTAGGTTAAAGTGAAAAATAAGCGTTTGTAGGCTTACGGGTTAGAATAATGGTATTCCATATTGAGTTAATGTTTGACTCGGCCATTGAGAAACTAATGGTCCGAAAAGAGTCTCGACACGTCACATTGCATTCGGCACAAAAGCCACTATCTCTCTCTTTCCAGACACTGGATTCGTGTCGGATTACGATGATGAATACGCTCTGGGAGATAAACCATCATTTTTCTAATACTACCTCTATTTTAATTATATCAACGACTTGTAACTGCTTTTACGAGAGCATCAGTTTGAATGTGCGCAAAAAAGGAAACACTTTTTATGTTAGTATAGGTGCTGCTCAACAAGACTGAAAGAACCGATAAATTCAGATCATTAAATATAAATATAAAAAACATTTTTTCAGCGTTTTTCTCCAGAATACTAGTATTGAATGTGAGTCACTCATAGAGATGTTGAGTAAGCTTATGATAAAAATTCCTTTTCTAAGAGTTTATTCAAACATACGGTGAAACTTGAATTTGTTAATGTAATGGTATTTCATAAGTATATTGAATGTAATGTTGAAAGAATAGAGAAATTAGTGAAAGTGTGAATAGTATTAAAGCTGGAAATGGGCGATAAAGCGTTACTCTAAAATAGCGTAAACATAAGTTAATGTTCCTTTACTTGATTGAATGCGTTGAGATTTAGTGAGACCGCATTTAGATAGTCATGTAATTGGCCTTTAAATAGTGTAGAGCTTGAAATATGTGATCCATGGGTGAGGACTTCGTATACAATTCGTTCAATACAAATGTAATGTTAGGAAATGTGTGTTGAGATAAGCATTTTATGTCTCTAACAAAGTCGGGCGCGAATACATTTAGTATACCTTAGCTATGCCTAACATTATCAGTATATAACTTACTGTACGCCTACATGTACTGTATGTATCAGTTGTTTCGCATCGTTATCAGTGAATAACAAGATGTGCTACAACACACTCAAACAGGCAATTCAGATAAAGGCAATTAATTAATTTATGCTTTGCTTTAGTTAGTCTTACTTAAAAACTGTTAACTTTTGCAGAATTAATTGAGCGCAGAATAACAGATGACTTGCATTAATGAGCAAATGCATCATTAAAATGGTAATTAATTAGAGTGTCATAGAGTTACTGCTAATGGGATATGAAACTCACCAGTAAGACCTTACCCTATTCCAAGATACTTGTTTGTCATTAATCCAATTTTGAATCATTTATAAACTTGTTTATAATCGCTATGCTATTGCTGGCACTCTATTTACTCCCTTACTAAGTATCCGATCGCTTCTCTTCATGACCAAGACCTAAATAAACGGAAGCAATCTTACAAATCCAGACAATTCCAGACAATTGAAATCTGATATTTCAACAAAACTCAAGCATAAGCTTGTTCTTCAAAAGTTAAGTGAAGACACACTCAATTTTGTTTTGTTTCACTGGCAATCCATTGAAAGACATGCTTACTCGTTAGGGTTCGGTCTCCAGAAGATCTTATCAAATAAAGTCTTATTTTAACTGTATTAATATATGATCACTACTGTAGTACAACTCAATAACAGATGCACAATAAAGATAAAGAAATCAAATAGACTTCAGCGAAAGAGAGGCAGATGCAGCAGAATAGCTGCTATACCAATACTAGCGCATAATCCTAATAGAATGAGCAGTGACTGAGCCAACTGTCACTTTGTGTCAATTTAACTGAAATGACGACCAACTGTTTACATCTGTATGTCAATTAAGTATTTTTAAATAGATAGCTTTAACTAACAACTTAAGTATTCTTATGAGTATAATATTTTTTTGAGTAATAGTTTCGAGGCTTGCATTTTCTTTACATTTGAAAATCCTTGTTGTTTAGACTAAACCAGAAATTCTTTTTTCGGAAAACTAGCTATTATTGTGGATAAAACATAATTGTTTGAACTGAACTTCAAATTTTATCTTATGATAAAGGTTTCATGCAATGGATTCATGATATAACTAATTATTTCTAATAATAATTAAAGATTAAATTGTATTCAAAGAAGTGTATAAACTTTGCAAAATTCACACATCAAATAAATTTCATATTATATGCTAATGAGAATGAAATTTCTAATTTCGATTCAAAAACTTATTTTTTCACTAACTTCGTAATAATCAAAATTTTGAGTTTATTTTTAACAAAAGAATTCAGACAGTGTTTTATACAATATTTTCTTAAACTACTTTATTAACTATAAAAATTGGTTTTTATTTACAATTTTCTAGATTTGAAAAAAATAAAATAAAACTCGATTATCATATGGTCAGAGGTCATCTGTTTTTACATTTTAATGAAAGATTTATAACTTATGTAGCAATTAATAAGCATATTATTGCAGTAATTTTAGGTAATTAAGGCTACATAATATACATTCATTCAGTAGTCATCAGATTAATAGCATATTATAACAGGATTCTGTTATGCGATCAAATATATTATATTTTCACAAATGTTCAACTCATTGTTCAGTTGAAGATTTAAAACGGTTGCGAGCGTTGAAATAGGAAACTTTCTCACATAAATAGAAGCTTCCAAATGGTGTTTATTCAAATGCAAGCGTGTTTAGAGGAGTCATCCTATTGTGATAATGCAATAAATGGTCGAATGTTGTCAACTTATCTGCTCTATTCCCACGTTTCATAATAGAAGATCGCACCCCAATATCATTTCAAATATGCAAATATTGTAAGCTTTTCCTTTGCATTTATGATTTTGATCAGTTCATTATAAGTAATTCTTTGCTTCAAATTAAGTGAATGAATACTTTTTGCATATTTAACTTTTACATTTTGAAATTGAAGCGCTACTAATTTATAAACATTTTTAAAGTGCTTTATGAAACCCACCCGTAATGCTTTTAATTAGTGTTTTCCCTCTCCCCTATCAAAAGATGCCCATCAGCTTAAAAAAATGCTAATATTCATGATATGGTTCTCTACCTCTATTTCTATAGTAATAGTGAATGTTGTATAACATAGAGCATAACCTTTTTGCATAAGACAGGAGTGTACACAGGAATCAATCAAATGTAAAACTGTGCAGGTATTGAGCGTTGAGTTACGCCTGTAATAGCGAATAGAGCCCTAGTTTAACAACCAGAATGTATGAGTTGGTGCAGACCTGCATCGAAGTGACGATTGCTGATGGCTCAACATAGTGACGAGCATGTTAGGTGGTCTTACCTGTCAAACTTAGTCAAATGGTCATTAATCATCGTCACTCAATTGACATACAGGTGCTCTTATAGACCACTAGGATTAAAAGACAATGAATGATACACAATCATACACTGATATACCTTAATCTGTTTACAATAATTGATCCCTTAAGAAATGCTCTCTTATTGAAATATCTCAGTCTGAATGCAGAACTTTTGAGATGCGCGCAAACTGTTTATCCCCGAAGGGCTAGTGAGCGAACCAAATAGAATAAACCGAATCAATGGTTACACTTATCATTTCTGATCGTTCAAAACAAGAATGTTAAATCGTAAAACTATGATTTGCAGTCAGAATTGAAATTGAATTTTTGCTTTTGTCGATTTCAGGACCGCGATCGAGAAAAATCAAAAAGAAAGAGAAAAAGGCTGACGAGAAAAGGCCTCGAACGGCGTTCACAGCTGAACAATTAGCAAGATTAAAACAAGAATTTCAAGAAAATAGGTATTTATCTATTCAGTTACAATAGAATAAGTTATTCTAAGTCAAAGTCATAGTAAAGCTAACAATTGAAATGACATTCAGGTATTTAACTGAAAAACGAAGACAAGATTTAGCGAAAGACCTCAAACTAAATGAATCGCAAATTAAAATATGGTTTCAAAATAAAAGGGCAAAAATTAAAAAGTCGACCGGATCTAGAAATCCTCTTGCATTGCATTTGATGGCTCAGGGATTGTACAATCACAGCACTATGTCTATGGATGGTGAAGATGATGACGATGATGACGACTTTCTTGATGAAAGAGACTCATCGTGTGCATCTCCTCCACAACATTCTGATGTTCAGAGCAACAAATCATAGTTTTGATTGTAATTGTCTGTAAATATTACTACTTAATAATGAACAAAATATGATAATTAATTAATTTGTAAATAACTGGACTTAATTATTATAGTTTTCGGAATGACATGAGGTTAATGTTATCAAATCCTGTAAATAATTACTCATAACGATAAATGATGAAAAATATTGAATATCATCTTTATTAAAAGCTTGTCTTCAATGCAAATTTATAATTTAAAATTGTGTCAATTGTATAATTACTATTATTATGAGTTCAAAAATATTTATTTATATCAAGTTTACTGTCAATTCATAAATACTTGCGGTTCTAATTATAAAATATAAGCCAAGATATGCTAAATAACCGATAATAAGTTGATATACATGTAGAGCATTTCAATTTATTCATTTTATATTGTTGTCAAAAACTGAGATTTATTACATGAATTTAATGTTAAACTTCCACCTAATCTGAGTAAATGTAACCTAAAAATTACTATTCTTAGTTCAAACAATTTTTTATCCAATATGAAAAAATGTGAAACATCTTATTAGCGGCAAACTTACAGCTAATTACATACACTATAGTATTTATTGGAAAAATGCCACTAATAGTAGTAATTATTAAACTTTAAGACAATTATTTATTTAATAACACAGTAGCGATGGCTCATCAATAGTAATTGCATGAAGTATTAAAAACAAAAGATTCTCATTTTTGTTCCTTCTCTTATTATACTTAAGTATTATTAAATATTATAAACAATAGTAGTTCAATGATTTAAGTATTATAACTTATATTAAGCAGAATAACATATTAAAAACAATCAGTTAAACATTCCAAATAAATGAACTTATTTATCAATTTATTCAACTATAATATATATATATAATCATTTTCAACCAATAACTAATCATTCCATAAGACAGTCTGAAAACCTAAAGCAGACTCTATAGCGATATAATCCGAAGTAATTTATGGATCGGAGAATTGTGAGCTGGCAAACAAGAATGCAAGTTTCGAAAACAGCGAATAATGTACATAAACTGATACATTTTAAAGCTGTCACAGCATTTCCGCGACAAAGTCATTAAGAGCTCATTAAGGGAAACAAGTTTGTTTTGCACTCCCAAAATCAGAATGATCACTAACTAAGTGATCACATTTCAAGAATTTCTAAACTTGAGTCAGGCCTACTTTTTCCTTTTATGTTTAAATTTTAAATTGGATTTTATTTTCTCAAATATATGTTTACTGATTATTATTATTCAAATAATTTATAACAAACTATTATAGAAGAATCAACTTTAAGGCTTTCCTTAATGTTAATATTGAGTTATCAATTGAATACTAATTGCATAGAAATAAGAAAATCTAATATTTGTTTTCTTCATAATAAAGAATTGTTTAATAATTTCTTTCATAAATTATTGAAAATGTGTTAAAATGCGTGCAAGAATTTAATAGTAATTAATTGTTATACTATTACATGACAATTTACTAGTTAGTAAAATATCTTAATATCAAAGCCATCATCAGTTGTTTATTACATTTGGATATATAGCCATTATAAAATAGGTGGAGAACTCAATAAAATTATTCTGGCCATAGGTAGGCAGGCATGAAGTGTAAAAAAGCAAAACAGGAGGGAATAAAATAGACCGCCTTATCTCACAAGTTTTACTCAATCCTATATAGGTGAAAATGTGTTCAAAAATTAGAAGCCGCTCTTGTTTAAGGCTCAAGATTCAAATTCAACAACTTTGAATTGAGGGAGAACTTGAGCTTTAATATTATTTACTTTGAACTTCATTGAATTTGAATCAATTGAAACATTATGACATTTATTCAATTATATTCAGTGATTCAGTGGTTTTTACTGTATAGTCATATCATACTTAAAGAAAATGGTAACATTGTTATAATAAGCCACCAGCTATTGTTGTTATAATAAGTTAATTCTGAAGAATGCTTTATTGTCATTTTGATCCCATTCAAAGAAAGATAACTAAGATTTTGAAATATTTTTTAGTATTAGGAAACAAGAAAATTAAATTGAAAATTAAAATCACTGCTATTGTAACGAAGTATAGCGAATATAAAGTGAATAATCCTATAGAGTATATGATACAGTTTCCATGTCATGAAGACACGAGATGACAAATAATAATAGAGGAAAAAATAAAAGAGCAAGAATTAAATTTGTTGTGATGTCAATCAAACTGTTGTAACTTGAAATCTAATAAAACATATGACCTGTATTTATAATAAAAACACTTCAAATCTTATTAGTGGTCGAATATACCAAATGAACACCTTTGCAAACACAAAGCTATTATATTATAGTGAATGAAATAATAGCACATATGCAGCACATCCTTCTTTATATTTCCAAAATTTTTTCCATTTCTTCTTTTGTAATACTATTCTGATCAACGATGCATTCATGTGTGGTTTAAAGGCTGTCCCTTTGCTCTTTTGATGACAAAGACTTATGATGAGACGTCCGTTGCAATACATCTGCAAACTTATAAGCCTTCGCAACGGTTGGTTTGATAACTGATACTTTGCCAGTAGGAAATTGCAGGTTATCATAAGATACCACTTTTCGACGAGATTCTACTTATGAGCTCGAACTCACTCTCTTTATATAAAGTGGTGTAACTATCAAACTATCAAATATTGCGAATCTGATCAACCATACAAAACATGACATAGAATCCACTTTTTCTTTTGGTCATTTAATTTTGGACAGAAAAAAGTCAATTTCTTGAGAAACGCTTTTTTGTGAAAGTAAGAAATAAGTTAATGCTCACGAAATACCAGGTATTGTTAAGTTTCACACATGGTTTGCTTGACTGCGGTCTGCGGTGGGTCGAAATCGTCTTTCCAATTACTATTGAATGAATTACTGGCCATACATTCTATATATAAATTACATTCTATACTTACTTCATGTTATATTTTTTATACCCTGTGTAAAAACTCGATGAGCATTAAATAGAGGAAAAAGTAAAAGTTTGAACAAAACAACTCAAAAAGAGTTGAATCATTTCAGCACTGAAGTCAACAAGTAGTTTAATAATGAAATAAAATTTGAGACTTAAGTTTAATAACTTATTTGATGCATAAAAACATGGAAAATGTTGACAACAGGTATAGAATGCTTATACTGTGGTTTTAATATTCTTATTAGTTTTGCAATAAAATAAAAAATGAACATTTTTCGAAATATAAACAAGTCGTGGATAATTCCACTTTCAGTGCCTTTATTTTTATTTAAGAAGCAACAAAATTGAGAAAAGTTTAAATTAAGAGCAAAAACTTATTTATAAGATTAATGGAACAGTTGATTACATTGATTATCTAACTCGAGATAAAAAACTAAGTTTACAAGAATAAAAAAATATAAGCAAAACTTCACAACTTAGTACAACACTAACTTATTAAAAGTTATAACTTTGGAAGACTAGTCTCTCATAGCTATTTAGGATTTACTGAATATAATAAATTTCATTTAATTTTAAAATAATTCAATTTCATTATAGAATAGAGTGGTCACACCCTCTTCAAATTGATAGCGAAACTTTAATGATTAATTCAAATTAATTTAACTATTTGTATGCTTTTTGAATATATAAAGTAATATTTTGATCACTACTAATGTGAGGACTAAATGGTTTTTGTTTTTAAGCAGCATTATTTCAATCCTTATAAATTATTGAATCAATTGTTTAATTTTTACAAATAGTTTGTTTCTCTCAGAAGGGGATGGTTTTTCCAAACACCTCTGGTATCGA
This sequence comes from Camisia spinifer, assembly GCA_034694065.1. Classification (NCBI taxonomy): domain Eukaryota; kingdom Metazoa; phylum Arthropoda; class Arachnida; order Sarcoptiformes; family Camisiidae; genus Camisia; species Camisia spinifer. The sequence goes on from JAQFXV010000115.1 coordinate 35,817, forward strand.
TCAAATTCTTATATAAATTTCAAGCTTATAATGGGACCATCAAAAATGCAAATGACCTTCGACCTTATTTATATTTAATTTAAAATATTTTCAATTAAAAACTGTAAAATAAATTTGT
>JAQFXV010000116.1:0-35855 GCA_034694065.1 Camisia spinifer
GAATCTCTGGTGTTTAGCGGAGTTTTTTCTCCGAAACCTTTTAGGTTTAGTGGAGTTTTTTCTCCAAAACCTGAAACGAATGTATTTCGGATCCAAAAGAAAGCTTTGAAAATAATGAACGATTATTGAAGACGAAGACCAAATCGATGACACTGTGTTTGGAGTGTTTTTTTTTCCAAAAGTTAATATAAAAGATAAAAGTTCAAAAATGAATTTCCTGTTTGGAGTGTTATGTATATATTCAAAAAAAAATAATTCGCGTTTCAAAATCTTATCTTTCATTTGTTATTATATTGTTTTATTTACAGATATAATAAGTAGTTGAGAATATATTTTGAATTAAGTTATTTTTATCATTAATAGAGAGAAATACCTGTATCTAAACCTGAAATAAATGCATAAAATTCTCAAGAATATAATATGAGCTCAAACTTACACTTTGAGAGCTATTTATTAATTATTGCTTAGAATTAGTGCAGGGCATCGGTTCTCGAGTCTCGGTCGAAAAATTTCTTCTCGATTCTCGATCAAGGCATTCTCGAGACTCGTTTGAGTCTCGAATTTAAAATTCAGGAAAATTAATTCGAATATTTCAGAGATTTTAATGAAAAAAATTGGCGAAAGTAATCAAAGTTAACCAATATCTGACTTGACTATTATCGGATTTGTACGATTTGACATTTTCCATAGAGGATATTTAATGTGAAAATTTAGTCAGTTCAATGATATAAAATTACACTAAAGGGCTATTCAAAAAAGATATTTATTTGAATTTAGAATCACTTTTTCGATGTAAGAAAAAAAACTAGATTTGAACTGTGCAAATTGCAATTCATTGCAAATCTAGGATTAATAGCTATAGTTGAAATTGATTGAATGTGAAAAGAATGTGATCGAGTGATCAAAAATGACACCCATGTTATATTTATTCCTACATCATTGACGGAAGTTATTTTGCTTAAAAATTATACTTTTATCAATAGTCATTGCTTTTTGAATGAATTAAGTGAATAAAAGATAGATTTTAGAGAAAATTAAAACACAAAACAGTTATTAATTTTTGAGTAAATTAAATTTCGAGAAATAGTCGAGACTCGACCGAGACTCGAGTTTGAATTACGATCAAGACTCGAGAAGCTCATTTCTCGAAAATACACTGCTTTACTTAGAATATATTGAAATAATTCAAAGAGAAATATCAAATATTAATTTTGAGTTTAAAAAAATAATTATTAGATTTTGTGAATAATAATTCTTCACATTATTCAGTGAATCAATTATTTAAGTTTATCTTTAATCAAATTTTCTAAATCTCTGGCATCGGATGCAAACTTTCTGATTCCTTCACTTAACTTGTCGTTTGCCATCTCGTCGTTATTCAATTCCCATCGAAATGACTTCTCATCGATATGTATTTTCTCAAATTCAGGCGATTTTGATTTCGATTTAGCGTTTTCAACACTCAATGCTTTCTTTAATTGAGTTCCACTTTCTTTTGCCAATTGAGCCAAAAGACTGGTAGAAATAGTTAATAGATCACAAGCAGACAATGCCTTTATTTGTTCGATATTACGAAATGAAGCGCTCATTACTACTGTCTTATAATCGTATAATTTATAATAATTATAAATTTTAGTAACGCTCATAACTCCCGGATCTTCATATGGATTCTCATAAACTTTTTTACCGGTACTTTTCACAAACAATCATAAATACGTCCAACAAATGGTGATATAAGAGTGACCCCTGACTCAGCACATGCCACAGCATGTGTAAAGTTAAACAGTAAAGTCATATTGCAATGAATACCTTCTTTTTCAAGCTCTTCGGCAGCTTTGATCCCTTCCCAAGTTGTGGCCAACTTTATTAGTACTCTTTCTTTACCGATTCCTTCCTTTTCATAGAGATTAATCAATTCTCGCGCTTTCTTAAGAGATCCCTCTTTATCAAATCTAAGTCTTGCGTCCACTTCTGTTGAGACCCGACCCGGAACTATCTTAAGAATTTCGCGACCAAACAATACAACAAATAATCCATTGCTTTCTCTAAACTGTTTCCATTAGACTTTCCGTATTCAACAGCTTTATCAATGAGTGACTTGTATTGACTCAATTTAAACGCCGACAAAATTAATGATGGATTAGTTGTCGCATCCGTTGGTTTATATGCTTTCATAGACTCAAAATCACCCGTATCTGCGACTACGACTGTCATCGATCGTAATTCATCTAATGTTGAACTCATTTTTAGTTAATTTTGACAATTTATCAGTATATCAAAAATTAGTGTAGATTTCAATTAATTATAAAATATCAGAATTATTGACAATATTCGAGTTAAACTTAAAAGTAAGTAAAGTTATAAAAAACAAATAAAAGAGTTGCTACTCTAGTTTTACTCCAATATAAATATAATTTAAGAATAATTTAAGAATAATTTAAGGCTACAATAATTGTCGGAATCAGTTTAGAGCAAAAATTTTATTCTAATATTCGAAAAATGTTGTAAATTATTAGCAAAACTGATCTTATGAACTGATAGGAAATATAAACAGAAAAACAGGCGACTCATGTCCTCATTTACGAAATATTAGATTTGCTTTAATAGTATTGGAATATAAGGTGATTATTAATATATAATCTAATACTCATTAATATATGTAATTATGTTACAAACATAAGTTGAACATTTGTTAACTTTGTTTTATAGCTTAAGATCAATATTAATGACTATTCAACTGTTTGCAAAGTTACCATTTTTTTCATTGATTATTCAATAATTATCAACAAAAGTTGAGATAAATTCAATTTATTTAATAATATATTCTTTAAATCATACAAATAATCTATAATATAGTAATTAACATAAAAACAACATTGATTTTTCATTTTAATTAAAATTCATTATAAATAAAATAAATATTTAAATAATTGAGTTTTTAACGGTTCTAATAGTTTGCTCATTCATTTTCACTAATTTTTCATCAATTTATAGGTTTATGATTTAAGTTATGTGTAAAGTATAAGTTGTTCGAAAAGTTATATTTAAAGAATTGAATACTTCAAACATTTGGTTTGAAACTATCAAAAGATAGTAATAGTACTGAACTGTAAAAATATATAGATTGATGAATTTCAATAAAATTATAATTCATTAGATAAATGAGTTTTGCACTCAATTTTCTTTTTCAGACTATTCTTGAAAAAATAAATCAAAATGAATGAATTGAACTTTTTTTGTAAATCAAATGTTTCTTTCAATAAAGAATATATAGAATATAAGTTTACTTTTTTATGTATAAACTTTAAAACTTTTTCAAAATGTTATTCAAATATTTAGCATTCATTAATTCTAATTTTGATTCATGGAATCGATACAAATTCGGACAATCAATTGAAACGCAATCGTGATTATTATCATTACTTCCATTACAACTTTTACATACTTTAAGTATTGCGCTATACTTTTTGTGAAGATCACGATTCTTATCATAAATATTAATAACTGAGTCCTGAGGCGTTTCACCGCAATTGTCGCACAAATCATTTCCTTTAGAGTTTTCATTACAAACAGCACATGAAGTCGTATTAAAATATTGCGGAATTGTTCGCGCTTTCGATTCTTGACCTAAAAGGTATTGAAATCGATTGTAAGAAGTCTTTCGCGGCATTTCTCTAAACCATTTCATAACGTCGTAACCCATTAACTGAAAAACACGATTCAGAGGAGGGATAATCACACGTTCGATATAATAAGTGGAGTTTAATCTTAAAGAGGGATCTTTTATAAGATCTAATGGTTCTCTCACTAATTTGAATAATGGCTCATTTGGTGAACCGTAAACCACAACATACGGCACGCGTTCGTCTATTTTCGGTTCATTTCTCACATCAATAGCAATACGTTTTTTCGCGATTTCCATCGAAGGCACGTGTGATTTATTACTATAACTTTCTTTACCTCTATATTCACGCGCGAAAATGAAATCATTCAAAATACTAACCCGTCCGTCAAGTATTTTGTGAAACTGTCTCAATAAATACATTTTGACTCCATTCACATCATTGGTATTGAATAAAATTTTTAATGACTTTTCCAACATTTTGGCGACAGCCGGACATGTGTCACGTCTAACAGTTTCAATACCTTTAGCATCAAATTTAGGCAAAGTTTGTTCGAGTGATTCGTAAGCGAACCCAACGTAACGTTTTTTAGTTTCTAAAACACAGGGTAAGTAAACTTTTTCGAACTTAAGTTTAACCGGTTTTGGATTCATAGCAGTCACCGCTTCTGCTATTTCTTGACCTCTTTTAAAAGCTTCTTCTTTAGTACAACCGGTGAACAGAACAAATATACTATCAGTATCGCCATAAATGACTTTTGCGCCCCATTTGGGCTCACTTTGAATCAGTTCAATAGCTCTTTCGAGTGTTTCTCTTCCTTTACTAACAATAGAGTCAGCGATTTCTACACAAGGCATTCGTCCCGAAAAATTAGCGCTACAATAACCATAAGTCACATTCGCTATCAATTTGAGTCCGAGCTGTCGCGCGTCTAGCTTTCGATGAAGAGCTTTATTTGGAGTTTTCTTCTTGTTATTGGCTTTAATTGCATTTTTAACCATAATTCTAGTGCTGAGAATCTCTTCTAACATCCTATTAAATAAACAATAATTTCAATGAAGTAATGATTACTCATTGGTTTGAACAAATCAAATAAATAAATACAAACTTCGGCAAAATTCCTCTTCTTATATATTCTTTCAAGAAAACGACACTATTGGGTGAAATGTGAATATCATTCTTGTATTTGTACAATAGATTCTTTTGTATTTCCAAATGACTGCATCCGAACTCAAAGGTATTGCTCGGACTGGAAATAATAAATAAGTTTAGGTCATTATAAAGACATTTAGCTTTAAAATGTTCTATAATTACAGAATCAATTGATCGACTTTTCCGAGACATGTAGAATAGCAATAGTTGTAAGCGATCATCATTGAAGGGTAAAGGCTTTGAAAGTCGAGAACAGCCACCGGATCCGTATAGTATTTGGACTCCGGTTCTAAAATCAAAGGCAAACATTCTGGAGCTTTCATGAGAGCGACTTGTCTGGGATTCGGAGAAACAGCCAAATAATTGAATTGTTTTGTGAACCTCAACATAATTGATTCGACCCTAAACTGTGTGCCCCTATTAAATACTTCTGAGAACTGAATGCCAAAAAGTCGGGCCAATTCACTATTTCTTGTAATAAAATCTAATTTATGTAATAATCTTAAAGATCCTCTAACTCTCGTCACATAGTGTTCCATAACTCGCCTTCTATTCAAATGTTTGTTTAAATCGCTGTACCATTGAGTAAGTGTTGAACATTCATAATAAGGGATGCGTTCGTGTAAGACATGGTAATGAATGTTCTCATAGCTATACATTTTAAGTGTTACTTCTCTTCTCATAATTTTCCATAAATTCAAAGTGATTCTACCCGTCAAAAGACACGCATTATTGGCAGAGCTCTCTAAGTTTCGACAATATTTATCATCATTAATACGTGATAAGGGAGTCATAACATTCATATTTAAGACATTAGCCCTTTGGAGAACATAACCCCACGAAAGTGTATCGATATGAAAGCCCACTATTATATCGGGATCCCATTGCTTAACAATATCAACAAATTTCATGAGTAATACTATTTCATCGTTTGCGTATTCGATTTTAACATCTTTAGGACCATAAGCAGATCGCTCTATAAGTGTTCTCTTACTAGTAATAGCGGGTGAATAATCAGTACATCTGAAAGACTGTAAATCAGGTTCAACTGCAATAATACCAGTAATATATTTGGGTGTTTCTGAGTTTGAAGGCTTATCAATACTTATACTATAGAATATTACTTCAATACTATCAAAATCAGGGTCTGGTTTCAAATTAGCACGAGTTGAGACGTGAACCTCAACGCTCATTATTGTCAAGAATTGGTTTTCACATTCTGACAAATTATCTTCTGTACCCGCACTCGCACTACTTATTTCGAAGTCAAATGTGTTTGAAGGAGTCGGGCCTTCAATTATTGAATCATATAATTGTTTTGGTCTCTCTTTACAATTCATTGAATCATCGAATTTCAGTTTTTCAAATCGTTTCTGTCTCTGGAGTGAAGTTTCTTGACTTAAACCACTCAATTGAATCTCATTTGTTTCCAATTCATCAAAAAAAGGTTTGCATTTTTTATTGTTTAGAGGAGTGCTGTGTTGACCACTGAATGAGTTTGTATTCAATATATCATCAATAGTTCTATTATTACTTCGAATTGAAGTGATAGTCGATTGCGATAATTGTGGTGAAAGGGTTTCATTTGAATAAAAACTATAGATTTCGTTCAATGAATTATCATTTGTTTTATTCAACTCAGAGTCAGTTTCTGGCACTTCGTTCTCAATTGAAGTATTGTTTAGCGATAATAAAGAAGAATTCGATTCATTTTCAACACAAACAAGATTTTTATTTAATTTAAATTGAGTAGAAAAAGATGAAACAATATTTTGAGGTTCATGTATAGCATAGTTTTCTAGAGTTGAATCATTATAATTATGAAAAGTCAAACGATTAATAGAAATATTACAGTCTTTACAAAGTGACTGAAGATAATTAAGCTTTTCTTCTCCAGTGAGAGAAGTCTTGAGAAAAGATTTGGATTCTTCTTCGTTGAAAACGTCCTCAACGTATTGCTCATCATTTTGTATCCTTGTCTTCAATCGATCCAAAGCCAAAACTTCGCGACCAATTTGTTGCAGAAGTGCGTCTGGAATTGATTTTTGAATTTTAACAACTTCTCCATTAATAGATCTACAGTACCGTTCATTTGAGTCTTTTTCAAGACTTCCCATCGATTCCTCTCTTCTATTATCCTTTTTGTTCACTAAATGCGATCCAAGCATTTGATCCGTTCGAATGCCATTATTTCCAACAATAATTTCAACCATTTCTTCACTTCTTGAACCTTGACTTAAATGTTCGATATTATTGTCTGACTTCAAATTCATATTAAATTGATTGCCTTCTGATTGAAACGAATCGTCATCAAAAATGCCATCGAATTGAGGAATATTTTGATTCGATGGATAGTATGGCATATATGAGTAATTGTTTACATCGAATTCACTTTCTTGTTGAGGGTTAAGAGGGGTTTGATTGTTGTCAACGTTCGGCATATTATAAGCCAATTGATTGATTGGCATCACATTCAGATTCATTTGAATGTTTTGCGACCAATTCTGTTGTTGGGTATAAGCAGTTGGCTGTGAATAATGAGAATGTACTGCCATTACTGTTGGTATTATTGGAGAGACAATAGCTGTCGGAACAGTAGCTATATTTGAAATTTGTTGGTATGGCTGAGAAGGAGTTGGATTATAGGAGTTAAACATTTGACTGTTTGCTGACTGATATGTTGTCTGCATTTTAAACTCATGTTCATTACTCGATGGATGCATTGCTACATGAGTTATACCTAAATTCGATAAATTTAGAGGAATATTTTGTTGTAATGAATCAGATGATGAACTGCTATTTTGGTTCACATCTTCTTCATAATCCATTTGAGGAACATTTGCTTCATTTTGATATATCGGAGAGTTTTGTTCCATATATTGATTACTGTTATCATTGGAGTATTGGTCCGAATGAACAGATTGAGAAAATTCTTCAGAAGCTGCTTGAGTTCTGATTTCATACGATTCACGAAAGTTTTCGACCTCTTCTTCACGATTCTGTTCTTCACTTTCCATTTCATTTTCGTTCTCTTGTTCTCTATCACTGTTAATATCTCTTTGGCTATTGTTTTCTCCTTCACTACTATTGTTAAAATTATTATTATTCTCACAATCGTTGGACTCATTAACCTCTTCATTACCACATTCTTGTTCTTTATCTGAGTTCACATTACATTCGGGTTCTGTATTTTCAACTTCTAATTCATCGTTTTCTTCAAAATTATTCTGATTTTCGCGCTCATCACTAGTGGTTATATTGTTTTGTTCTTCGTTTGCAACAATACCTTCATTTGAGTCCTCATTAATAGCCTCACCATTATCTTTATCTTCGAGACCTATTTCTCTGAGTCCTTCATAGACACCATCGTCTGCATAGTTCTCGTAATCCCATAAGCTTTCATCGGCCGCAACAATATTTTCCTCAAAATAATCTTCTTCTCTAATATCAATCATTGGTTTTGGTTCGAGTTCTCTTTCGACGTCATTCAATACTGCGTTAACACAACCATCAACTGAAGCCACAATATCGATAACTTGTTTCATAGTAATGATGACGTCTTGAGCTAAAACACTTTCTTCATCACTCAAATATCCGCTGTAATCATTGTAATAGATATTTTCGAATAAAAACGGAGAAATGTTATGATTTATATAATTCGTGAGATAATGATCTGCGAGTTTTTCAGTTTTGATTTCGAACTCTTCGCACAATGATTTCAAATGAGACTTTTTCTTATATCCGGTTAATTCTGTGACAACAACTATATCTGATTCATAGAATGGTATACTTGTGGTGGTAAAAAGTGTAGAACTAGTGACTCCTCTCTGAGGTTTCGAACTATTTCTCGACTTAAAATTTTTCTTATTACTAGATTTAAATTTTGCAGAACTGGAACCACGTTTTGGTAAAGATTTTCTGACTATTGGCTTCGGTGTTATTGTTTTTGATTTACGTCTATTAATTTGAGCATCTCTTCGACCCAATGTTCCTCCTATAAAATGTGAAGCATCAGAGATAGTGCGCGCGATTTGATTCGATTTTCTGGGATTGGAATTTTGGGCTTTTGCTCGCTTTTGAGTACTATTGTTATCATTATTTAAATGCGGTAAAGTGTAAAAATCTTTAAGGGCTCCCTTACTTCTTGTGGTCGATCTCTTTTTTCCCATCTCTAAATCAATTGACAAATTTTCAGCCATCCAGTAGTCCATGTTCTCGATATAATTCGACAAATATTTATCGGCCGCATAATGTGGCATTTTATTGACATTTAGATTTTCAAAGCCAATCGATTGAATACTTTGAGAACTGTAATAATTCAAATCAATTTGAACGTAAGTATCATTAAATTCATGATACTCTAAATTTGGTTCGTTATCATTCGATACATAGGATTCATGTCTGCTTCTGATCGGACTTTTCTTATTAGGTGTAGATTTCGCTGAATTAGATTCAGTTTTTCCTGAAACTAATATAATATAAGCTTAAAAAGAGTTTAATTTCATTGAAATAAATTGTATTTTACCTGATTTTGATTTAGGGGTGGGTTTACTTTTTGCAGTTGACTTTGATTTAATGTCAGACCTAACCGATGAAAAACTGGTCGAAATTTTCTGTTCATTGTCATCATAATTAACATTTCTAACAGAACTTCTACGAGATCTTGTGATTGCATTGTCAGAGAATATTTCACTTTCAGATGAAATGGAAGATCTATTTTTAGATGCTTTTGGAGTCGGATTTTTAGGCTTAGGTTCGGGTTTCAATTTGCTAGACTTTGGACCCGGTTTTGTATTCAATGTTTTACTAGACTTCGGACCTGGTTTTGAAACGCTGGACGTTTTGCTGGATTTGGGCCCGAGTTTTGGTTTGCTTGATTTGGGACCAGGTTTTGATACTTCGTTCGCTTTACTAGACTTGGGTCCGGGTCTTGTCTTAGGGGTAACTATTTCATCGTCAGATTCATGAGATAAGTATGGAGTCACCGATCGGTCAGATCTGTTTTCATCAAAATCTGTTCGTTTCGATTTTGCTTTTGAAGGTTTTCTCGACGATGTCTTCACAGAAGAATATGAGAGACCGGCGACTGTTAAGAAACTAAGACCAGACTCTGGTTCAGACTTATTAGAAGCTTCTGATTCAGAAAATGACATATGAATGGGTGAATCACTGCTTCTTTTTCTCTTTGAATCATTTGGCTTCAGTTTATCGAATAGTTTTGATATTCTATCATTATTTTTAGCTTTTTTGCTCGAAGACGGTTCAAAACCATTGTCATTATCCAATGATGTGATTGAAAATGATGGCGAACTGTCTATTGCAGTGCTCAACAGTTTCTTTTTCGATACCGGACCCGGTTTTGAGATCGAGAATGAATTTGAATCGTTAGTGAACTCCATATCAGAACTATCAGAACCCCTATCCGTATACTTTTTCTTTTTGGTCGCATTCGAACGCTTCGACTTTTGGGCTCTTTTGCTACCGGTTTTCTTCGGGGACTTTTTCTTACTTTTAGAGACAACGAAATCACTGTCTTCACTCTCATCCTTATAATTAGGACTATAATTATCAGAGCTCTCGTCATCGAAAGCGCCGTCCAATTGAGGAATTCGTTTACACTTTTCGAATTCGCATTTCTCACAATCACATTCACACTTATCTGAGTTTTGATCACAACACGCGTCACAACATTCATCTGAATCACAATCACATAGAACTTCTTCGAAATCTTCTTCATCATTGTTATTATTGTTTGAGTTCATAATACCCCAAAAAGAATCGATCGAATCTTCGGAATTATTTTTAAGCTCTGTTTGTGTTCCGGCGTCAACACAATTATTCAAACCTATTGTCAATTCATTTGAATTCGAATTAATTTCATCGATAACAGTACAGTCAGAGTCACTATCAGAAGAAAGTCTATTAATTTGCCTGGAATTGAGATTTTTCGAGTTCTTTTGTGTCTTAGTTCGAGATTTTTGAGACTGAGTTATGACGTCTTCAAGTCTTTGACTCATTTCATTAGAAATGGAAGAATCGCTGTCCACTTCATCCGAGTCATCATTATCTCTAATGCATTGCACAATCATTTCTGCGAAATCGATTGGCTTTGAATCTAAAGTGTTTGACAATTGCGAAGAATTTGAACTTTGAATGTCATTGAAATCGATGTTTAGAGACGACAACCCTTGATATAGTCTTTCGAAATGATATATTTCTGATTCACAAATAGGAATATTAGTTCGTTCTTGTGATGGAACGTTATTTAAGTTCAATAATTCCTGTGAATTCTTGCATCTATTGATTTCTTCGGCCCAAATGGCTTCCAAACCAGGATTTCTCTTATTTTCACATTTAATGTCTCTGTTTATTATATCTTCAAAATCAATATCACATTCAATATGACACGAACTCATGGGTTCAACACTTGAATAATTCAAATTATCGATGCATTGATTAGTTTTACGAAAACGAACTCTTTTGGCTTCAATAAAGTTCATTCCATGTAAATTATTATTAATGAAGAACTGAACAAATTATAACTCATTAAGAATTTGAATTTAAAATTAATAGATAGTTATATTAAATAATAAAAATATGATTAAATACCTGAAGTATATAAGGGATATGGGCTTCAAATGGTTGAATCGTACGATCCATTATTGCACCAGAAAGTAATTGTTCACTCGCTCTAACATTAATATAATTATATTTTATTATAATCTGAATTGAGCTTACATTCAAAGTGTCATAACATTTAAGAAACAATTTGAGAGAATGAATTTTAATTGGATTATAACACAAACTGAATCACATTAAACCCAACATCAAATTGAGTTATTTTAAGCAATTTATCGGCACAACAAGTCTGAAACTTAAGCAAATTAATTAATTCAGAGTATTTTCTGAGTTATTCACTGAAGATATCTTAATATTAATAATTTTATAGTCAATTTTCACAAAACTTAGAATGTTTTTAAAATTACAAAAGCTTATAATAACTCAATTTTTTCGAATAATCAATAGATACGCAAAACTTATTTATCTTATTATTTTTCGATAGAAAAGAAAATTTAAATTTTTATAAATAAAAAAATAGTAAATTAAAATGACTTACTTTTTGACAATCGACGGATTGTAGAAATAAATTCGTAAAAATTTGTGACAACTTTCGTGATACCCATAGAATGGACTGAAAATAAGATTAAATTAAATTGATTTTTTATAAACATTTAAATAAGACATTTTCATACATTGCATCGATTTCTTCAATATTAAAGATTTGCTGATCAGTTGTTAAGTCTTTAGTTTTATTATTTCTGGTCTGAACTCTGGATGGCATCAAATTTAACTCCAATTCATTGACTAATTTTCGAAAATGGGAGTTTTTGCTTAAATTAGTTGTTCCCGAACTAAGACTTTCATCCAATTGAATACTAAGATATGGATAAACGCGATGAACGTGAAGACAAGCCTTTAAACCTATTTATTAATTATATAAAAGTTCAATATTATAATGACATTAAGTCTGCAATTATTAGATAAGTATAAAATATATTGATATATAAATATATTAATAAATAATAAATATAAACCTCTGTCAGTTGTGCCAAATATTCGAATAATTGGAACTCTATTTATCTGACTTTCTCTCAATTGAGAGTAATTGTCATCGAATTCAATGATTGGTTCACTTAAATAATAGTCGACATTAACTATTCTCAGCTTAAAAACTGATTCATTATTGTCTTGAATGTGTTGAGACATCACTTCTTTACTATTATTTAAATAATACTTCAATTTAAAGTTATTTTAATGTAAACATTGAAATCAAATATTAATTATTAGTTAGTATTCATATCAATAAAACTATTCTTAATTCAAATTAATAGCAAATGATCATTGATTTTGTTTTCCTTTAATTATTTGGTTTTTAAACCGAATTTGTGTTGATTTAAATTATTAATCTTTAAAACTGATTGAAAACAAATCGACTAAAGAGTTGTTTTCTTTCAATAAAATGGTGAAAACGCGGCTTTTAATGACTCCTCCCTTAAAAGCATTTGAATTATAAATTGCGCACATTTTCAAATATATTTGTTTCAGTCAATTTCATAATTAATTTATTAAAATAACTATAAACTAGTTATTTCTTTATACTGGTGTTAAATTTCAATTATAGTACAATTTAAATGTTTTCATTAAATAAATATTTATTCATTGTTTAAATATTAACGAAACTCCGTTTTATTTTTCTAGTGTCAGCAATTTTATGTCGTTTAGAAATAAGAATTTTTTTTAAATATCCTAAACCAGGAAAATTGTCCAAAATTTAATGAAATTATTTAATTGTAAAATACATTTCAAAAGTTCTGTAATGTTTAGCTATGCATTACATCAATTTATACTAAATCATTATTAACAGATTTAATTCATTGCACGACAAATTTTTTCAATCATTTATCTCTGAAAAATAAACTAATATTTATTTTAGCAAAAAGTCACGTTAATTTTGGCGTCGATTTGAAACCATCTCTTTGAATAACTATTTTTCAATAATTTTTATCAAATTAAATCATAATGAAATCCAGTCGTGGACAATGTATAGGGTTTGCTTTGGCAGTACGCCCCCCAAGATTTTCGGAAATCCAAAAAGTAGTGCTTAGTTCCCCCTTCGCTTTTTGATAAAAATCAAGTAGCTAGATAAGTGAATTTGAAAATTTTATCACTTTTACCGCTTGAAGTTCAAATTTTTCTATTTTCTCTGTATTTTCAAGTGATTTTAGTGAAATTTATGAAAATTTATGGAAAAAAATTTTTGGACACAAATTCTGAAAAAATTATCTTTAAATCCGATGAGTTTTGAACCCTTCACGAAATTCGAGAAATCTGGGATTGGCGGCCCCCCAACGGTTTGAACCTTGCCCATGGCTTATAGGCTCGAGCCTCAAATCAAATATATTTTTTTCCATAAGGTTTATATTTGCAATATTGAACACAAAGCGTCGCACTAGTAATCAAACATTTACTGAGTTAAGCCAAAAAGTTTTTTAACTTTAAAATTCAAAAAATCGATTGTTTATTCTCTGGAAATAACATATGAAGGAATGCATTATACGTAGAAATTATTTTTGACTGATTTATATTTTGCTTAATAGCAAAACGAGAATTTTTCATAGCATTCAAACATGAATTCTAAAGAAGTGAAGCCATTCAGTAAATCTTATAAATGCTTTTGATGTTGGCTTTAATGGGTTTACTCTCTCGATCATTATAATGGATTCTTTTCAATAATAGACTCTTTAATGAATGGATAAAATGTTGAACAAAAGTTTGAATCAAAAATTTCTTCTCATAAGTTTTCGCTGTTTTACCGTTTATGCAGATTTAAAATCAAAATTTTTTCCATTAATTTCTAGAATTAGAAAAACTCTAAAAAAGTTTCAAGTCTTACCCTAATAGTTAGCAATACTTCAGAAATTCATTATAAGCTAACTCTTAAGTTCAAATGAAAAGTTAGTTTTTCAAAATTTAAAGTCAACAAAGCGTCTCCATATGATCTGCAAAAAACTATAATAATTTTTAAAATGAATGTCAAAGTTTTAAATAAAAATTTATTTAGAATTATTTTCATGTATAATCGAAGAGTTTTTCACTTTAATTCTTTTTAAAAAAATTTGTTACAAAAAAATTGATCGAAAGTGTAAATACCGACAAAATAGGAGAATAGTTGTGAGAAAACATTTAACAATTAATGGTGACATTGAATGTTACAATACATCAGAAATATAATGATAAATACTATTATTAGAATCACTAATTAAGACACTAATAGTAGTATACAATAGATGAAAGTTAGAATTTTCTTGTCATTAGCATAAGTCATATTCATATAATTTTTTTTTATAAAACAACTACAATCCGTATTACGACTAACTCTTAAGTCTTTGATTTATGAATAAACTACAAAAAATAATGAATAATAAATCATTATATTTAATGAGAAGGAAAAAGTTATTTTACAAAATGTTTGATAAAAATTTATTTTTCGATTCAAATAATTTCTAACTACAAGTTTTGAGTGAATACACACACATTCGTAGACACAATTATCACGTTTAAAGCATAAATCAGTGTCTAAAACCATCATTACTGCTTTGGTCTTATCATATTATCCACAAACTGATAATTTGCATTTTTAATTCATTCACATTATGTAACAGATGTTAAAATTAAACATTTTTAATGCGAGCATACTTTCCAAGAGAGTTATGTATAAGTTATACTGTATATAGACTTTTATATAATTAGACTGACTATTAAAGAGAAAGAAAGAAAAAATTGTATAAAAGAAAAGTTGATAAAAGGTTTACTAAACTAAATGCAATTTTCATATACACGAAATGAGATTTTCCAAAAGATTATGAAGTTTTTTAAGCATTTTTTGTACTGTAGAAAATGATGGCATGCTTTTTGTCTGATGAGATACTTAATGTTTGTTCAACTTTTGTATAATTGTATATAATTTATCATTTGCAGGTATGAATATCCATAGTTGTGGAGCAAATTTTACATTCTGTAATTACATTTAAAGGTTATAAAAATTCACAGATTTAACTTGGTTTGATTTAAGTTAGTTTAAAACTCACCAACATAACAACACCAGTGAAATTTACAATTGCATCTCTCTTTCACCACTGTTTTATGTGTGTTATATCTGTTATATTTACAAAAATATTTTAAAGTTAGATGAACTCATTCTTTGTTAAAAATTAATTCATTGTTTGAAATTTTGTTTTATTTAAGAATTAAGGTTTATATAAAGCAAGTATGTATAGGTAGAGGTATTTTAACCATAAGTAAAAGCCTTACCCTCGCCCACAACACATCAAATTGCATCCATCAGTTCCCGGTGAAGTCTTATTGCAAGATCTTCCCTGTGTACCAAAAGAACCAGTTTGATCACTATTAATACAATAATCAGGACTTTCATCCATATAGAGTAAATCTTCGGCTGTCGGTCTTGTATATCGAGAATTTCGTATTTGTAATTTTGATCTTTTGTTTATTTTAACTTCAGTCGCGCCGTCGTATTTGTCTTTGAGAAAGTCTCCAACCTTTTAATTTTTTAAGAGGAAAAACTGAATAAGTGAATGATTTTTTCTTTACTTTGAGAAGAATAGAAATGAGAGAGAAAACAATCATTTATAGACACATGTGAGACAGTAAACTATTTACCTCTCGGAAACTTGAAAGTTGTTGCCAGCAGGTGACCAAAGAACAGGAGCCGCTAACTCCATGGCATTTACATGTAACTCGTGTTTTGCGAATAACTGCCTAATTTACAATTCCGATAGTTTATAAAACGCAAAAGTTAGACACACGATCAAAATTAAGTATGATTTTAAATCATGTAAAAGGAATTATAAGATTTGGAGAGTCTGAATAGCGTAAGAATAATAAAATGACATCGATATGAAAATCATAATATTAATATTCAATAGTTTATTCATTATTATAAGAAGTTATTTCTCATCTGAAACTTAAGGTAATGTTAGAATTTCTTTTGAAGCGCTGAAGTAAAAAAGTGTGCTTTAATTTTGATAGCGATTTCTTACCGGCTTTGATGTTCGCCGAAAGTACAAAAAGCTCTATAGGGAGTATTTTTCTCTAATACAGCATCATTTTCTAAATACTATCAGATAGATTGCTTTTGAATGGTCTCTTTTTTTCATTAAAATTATTCAATGCCTATTGAGTTTCGGTTTAATTCGATTTGATGGCCGTTCAATTTAATTTAACTTTAAGTCCTAAACAATTAATCTCTGTATAGAATTTATTGCAAATTTTCTGAACTCAATTTAATTTTGAAATTCAAATTCATGGTTAAATTGAATGACTTAAAAGTTTTTTGTTATAAATGAATTTAGAAATGGATAATTATCACTTAAAAGTGTAAAAATGGTAAAAACTGAAATAAAAAAGTACATTTAAAGTTATCTTTGACACATTTTGCCCTACGTTAGGATTAAAGTGTCAATTTTATTGCGGGCTTAAGAATATCTCTCAGTTTATGCTTCTCTGATTCTTTTATCGCAGTGAACAATTTCTCAGTTATAACTTATAACTTATGTTAGAGCAGACCTAACAGACCAGTAATTCCAAGAGTTATGAAAATGATATATTGAGTATATTTGGCAGAAAGAACTAAAGAAACGATGGTTATCATCATCAATAGTAGTCAATAGGTTGTCGTAAGCCTACAATTGTGAGTAGAGAAGAGAAGTTAGAACATTGCTAATAATGGTTTTGAGAGCCCTTCGTTTTGTTCTCCTTTCCTCACATACTGTTCTACACCTCTCATTTGAAACCGTATTTTTTGAGCTATAAAAGCGGCGCAAACCGATACCCACGTTCTTGAAGTGGGGTTCAAAACTACTAATCTCTTTTCATATCATTTTGAACAGTATATACAGTATATATTGTATATATTGGGCTACTTTTGACCGAAACGCCGAATAAGGCATATAAGGCATGTTGGGCTACAATAGGGGAAATGGCCTTTTCTGACAAGCAATTTGTTATTGAATCGCTCGAATTGCAGTAAGTTCTAAGCTTTTACAGATTCTCTTTTCACAGCCCCTCTTTTCCTCCCTATCATATTATTACAGTATTATTATTAGATGTGGTTTTTCACTGCCTCGCGTACAGTACTATTTTAGTTAGTGGTTGTTATAATACTAATGTTATAGTATGTAATTCAACATATCTAACAACAAATCCGACATATCTAACATACCCTTCTTCCTGCTTCGTTGTTGTGTAAATTCATAAGTTTCCTTCCTTGCTCTCGAGACCCTTTTTGGTAGTTATTCTCTCTTTCTTTTACATCTATAAAACTTTCGGCAAATCTATAGCCGTATTCAATATTATCTCCACAGCCGCCCCAAATCCAGTCTCGGTGTAAATTTTTCGGTCGAGTGGCACGACTACATCCACAATGTGATAGCTGTCCATCCCTACAGGCTCTTGCAATCGCGTGAACAACACCAGCGGCAGAGACTGCATGTGCAAACGCCGCTTCACGGCTTGCTATTATTATAATAATAAAAAAGATAACAATTTTGATGAGTGGAAAAAAAATTTCAAGTCATAGTAAAAACTATAAAAAATACAAATTGTACTAAAGTTCAGGCTTTGAGTTTTCGTGAAATGTTTATAAATTGATCAATTAGAGCGAGTAAAAAAGTAGCTCAACTTATTTCTTGTTTGAAATCATATCAATTGAAGTAAATTTTATTGAATCAACTAAAACATAAACTCATTCTCAAAATTCATGGATATATTTATATCAATTAAAAATAAGATAAGATTCAAATTGAAGAAACTCATATCTATAGTGTTGAATGCGAAGTAATATTAAGACAGTAATGAAATACTTTTACGGGTATTTTATCCTGAGTTGAGTTATTTTCAATTTCGTTGTTTATTATTAACATTCCTATCATTTCTGAAAATGAATGACAAAAATACAGTAAAAAAGCAGAACGTATGCGATGAATAGTTTTTTGAGCCTGTCCTGCGGCAAAGTTTGCGCTCCACCAATCAAAGCAATATAATATAGCATTATGAGATTGAAGATAGTCAAATTATATTACTGCAATTAAACTGAAATGTTGCCAGCAGTATGTAATAAAACATGTCACTGTTTTCATCTCAGCACTATATTGACAATTTGATGAGATTTTTTTCTTCTTCAAAATATTTATATACTTTATAACGTTATATATATTTTTAAATTATCTTCAAATTAATAACATGTAGACTTATGAGACGTTAAATGTTTTGACTTCAAGCAAGTCATTTAAATCAAATTTTTATGTGTGAACTTAATGCCATTTCATTTTATCTTGAACTTTGAACTATCTACAAATATTTTATTACATGGGGTCACAAAACTGTCTTACAGTTCAGTCAAATCTTTTTTCCTTCAAAATTAAGTTCTCATTTCTAAAAGAATAATATAATGAGAAACTAATATCTTTTGCACTACAGAGCGATACCTGATTTATTATAATTATGTCTTACAAGAGATCACTGCTTGAGTTGAACACGTTTTAAATCATGTGATGTTAAGTCGTTAAATAAGAGTTAAATAATATTATAAATATAAATCTTAATATAAAAATAGAGTTTGTTTTGGAAGACACTCGAATTTGAAACTTTAAGTGCTTTTCTCTAGACTTCAAAGTCTTGAAATAATTCTTGTTTATACTCTATGAGAGTTAACTGACTCCAGATTCAGTTGAGTTGTCATTGTGTGAAATATTTCAATGTGAGAGCAAATAAGTTTAAGCAACAAAAAATTCTAATTTTGTGAACAATTATTCAACTTTTGACATATTTTAAAAGGTTTTTCCAACATTAATCAGGGATTATAGCGTAGTTTCGAAAACATAGTTACATGTTATTTACCGAATTTTCGAGACAAAATTGAAAGATCCAATCATTTAATTGCTAATTAGAAGGTATATTCAGTAGAAATAGTTTGCTCTTAAGTTTGAATGGCTGTCAAATCAATTAATATACTTGACTAATGTCTGAATGCTTCGAGAATATAAATGAAGTTTCAATTTAATGAAAATATTGAAAGCTTAACATTAGAAAGTATTCATTTCACATAAAACAAATGTGGTGTCAAATAGACATCACAAATGAATAATCTCGTGTCGGAAAATGTCAGGCATTGGAAAAGTTCTAATATATAGAAACTCTACAAAAGTCTATAAATATTTAATTATAGCAAAATAGAGAATGCGAGACATAATCGATTTTAGCTTATATTCAATTCCCAACACATAATGTAATTCGACCTTTTTTTAAATATAACATAACACCTGAGTTTCTCAGTGTTAGCAGAATAACAAACACTCGCTGTTAGTGTGCATTCAATCCAAAGTTACTATTGCTTTATTTCTCAGAATCTGATCTGAAAATAGGCTCGAAAATAGAAAAATGATTATATGTTTGAATTATAATGCTTTAGATCAGAGAAAAATCGAAAAAATAAATGTGAAATAATTCAATAAATACAAGAATTAGCGGCTCAGTAAACAAGTTCTGATATGTTTAGACTCTGTTTGCAATATATAATAAATACTGAACAACTTTTTCATTCGATATAATGCATGATTGAATTATTTACATTTAATTTATGTTTAGTTATTCATTATTATGTTTATTTAAATATATAAATAGTATATTCTAACGAAAGTTATAGAATATTCGTAAAGTTATCGAATGAGAAAAACCCAACATTTCATGTAAAATAATAAGCCTTTTATCAAAACCAGACTTTTCTTTCTTTTCGACAGAATTATATTTGTATTTAAATTTATGCACTCATACAATACTTCACACTAACAATAGTAAATGTTATGCAAATCCCTATTATAAAAAAATTTGTATTCACTCCTCATATTTATCTGTATACAGGTATATAAACTCCTTACGTTATAAATCAGAAACTTAGTGATTTAGTAGGTTATAAATTTAGAGAAGCAAATGCTATACCATTGAACACATATTTGCTGAAAATTTCTTTTATGGACATTTAGTAATCATAAATCAAGTTGACTATCAATTTATATTCTTAATAATAGTAATTATAGCTTATAATTATTGAATAACACATAAACCTAGTGTATAATCAAAATTATATATTAAAATTTTCACTCAACTTAAATTGCTATTCAAAACTTATATTTGAATTTCTATAACAATTAGGGCCAAGTTTTTATACCGTTAAAATGCATGCATGTGAAAATCCTTATTTTTTCATTCATTTTCACAATATGTTGACTTTCAATAGTCAGATCCCTTTTTTATATTACTTCACAAGAGAATGTGTCACAAGACTACATCTGGAAAGCTCACAAACTCTTAACCCTCAACTTCAGACCGAAAAAAATCAGAACTTTGAAGAGCTTTTATATTGAACAAGCTATTTATGCAATAATATAAAGCTGATGTAGAAGTTTTCTGATTCTGTATTTCAATTTAAATGAACATCAAATACTTAGATGTATAAATACATCAGCTAATTACTTGGAAATAACTGCATAACTTATCTAAAGATCTTTGAAAAAAAACTTAAAAAGAAAATTAATTAACAATTCTAGATTTGAGATATTTATGCTATCTTTTAGAGCAATGTTTCTCAAATAGTGATTCTCATACCAGAAGTTTGTACGGAAAGCCTTTGGCAAACTTAAAGCCAAATATTAGAAATTGAATAAATATATTAAAATTTTGTTGAATACTTTTACTGTGAGGTCGAGTTAAGATATTGATACTGTAAAACTCGATTACTAAATCGATATCTTTTTTAACAGATTTCTCTTCAATTCTTCCTCAACCTAGCTTTGATATAAAGTTAGAGCCGTTTTAATTCCGTAATTAAGTGGCACACAAGCTGTTTTTGCTCTGCTGAGGTGCCCATCGATCTTAAGAGGGTTTTAGTGGTCCAAAACATTAAAAAAATATGAGAAGCCCAGATTTAGAGCATCGAACCTGGCTTTTGATCACTAGTTTGTTATTTATCTTATATTTTTCTTGAATTAGAGCTTGTTAACTGAGTGTGAGAGAGAGGAAAAGGATAAAAAGTTTACCTTAAGTACTCATAAAACGTGTCGATACATTTATATTCTTAATATCAGTATAGATTCATATACATTAGCATTTAATTAAATTTGAAAATACAAAAAACGACTCACACCTTATAAATTGAATATAAGTTATGAGAATATGTTGAACGAGAATTTGTTTTTATTTGATTATCAAAATTTCAACAAAAATCTAATTCCCTTTTCATACTTGTATGCAATATTAGTATATTTTTGAAACATGATGTAAAACTATCGGCAAATACATTATACTTGAATGTTAGTGATTGATATATTCGTACAGCTGTTGAGAGGAGAAATAGGAATAAGAGGGCAGTTGGAAACAAAATGATTTGGATTTGTCTTCAATAGCATAATATATCCGAACAATAGATTAATGTCTACTATCAGTATGATTCAAGCTTTAATGCTTGTTAGACACAAATCAATGAACCATAAACAGGCTTATATTGAATATTTCTTAAATCCAGCCATTTGTCAGAGTAATCGATTGTCGTTTACATTGTGGACCAAAAATAATAGGGAACTCAGTATTACAGTAATGATTCAATGCCTAAAACAGAAAGTGGAAACTGTCCCCTAACAAAAACCCATTCATAAAGCTTAAGAGTTCAGCTCAAATGAATTATATTCTATAATTCAATGCCTCGAATAATAGTAATACAAATCATTTGAATTCTCTGCACTTTTTGGTCTTCTATTTTTTGAATCAAACTATCGGAAAATAAAAATTTATTAAAATAGAGTAATAATTGAAAATTTGTGATCAAATATACGAAATGATTAGGCTTTCAATTGCTACTGTTGAAATTGAGTGCAAAATTAAAATATAATTAATTAACTTATATTTTAATTAATTTTGATTTCCTTGAACTCTCAAGTTTTTATAAATTAATATTAAATATTCTCTACTCTGCGTGTTTGGATGTGAAACAGAAAGTTCACTAATAATGTTCGACAGTTCAATATCTAATTGATAGCAAACCCACTTGACTAGGCTTTTATGATAACCAATGAAATGTTAAGAATAGAAATCAATTTAAAACTGTATTAGACATGGCTTCGAGACATTTCGATACAATAACAATTCAATTACAATTTATTTATTCGTTTCTTTTGGATCACTCATCAGTTATCGTGCTGTCTATTATAAGGTTATTTTTAAAGTTTTTCTTTTCTCTTAAATGTATCAATTAATGAGTAATTTGTAAATGAATATGTGAGAAGTTACTCAATTTAAATAAGATAATATTTGATTCATTAGAATTCAATTCATGATCTCATTTGATCTTTTTTTGATTGAAGATTGTTATAGATATTTTTGTTCCATTAGTTAAAAATGAATTTTAAGTCAGCGATGATATTCAGATTCAGTTCAACAAGATATCTCTGAATTAAATCTTATGTTTCATGTAATTGAGTTCAATTTGCATTTGAAAAAGTTAATAAGGGTTCGCATTTCCTAAAAATACAAATCAGCGGATCTAAGATTACTTATTTTTGATTTTATTTTAATAAACAATCAATCTCTTATAAAGTATGACCTCAATTTATAACATTTCAAAAAATATTTGTTAATCGAGTATTATTAAACAGAAATAGGTATTCCATATTTCTCACCAATATTAAGTATATGTCCAAAAACAGTTGAGTCATCAACAGTTGAACAGTTCCACCTTCTGTTCTTGAACTGCCATTGACATTCACTTATTCCTGAAACAAATTCAAAATAACAATTAAACATTTATTTCTAATCAATATAATACAGTTCAAATATTAAGTTGGTTGAAATTTTTATTCATAGTTCAACAATTATAATTTTACTTTGAAAGTTCTTCAACTCATATAATTTTTTAAACTCATATCAAATTAAGTTAAATGTGTTTTTAAAAATCCTGAAATTATTATAGTATAATTTTATTTATTGGCTACATTTTGACTGTTCATCAGAACTTATAATTTAAGTTTTTCTTTAGCTTTAGTGACGCACTTCTATACTGGTAACAGACTATTTCTGAAGATGACAAACTCACTTTGATTTTTAAATGCGATGATTGGACTGATTTTAAATATAATTTATTGCACCATTGATTGCATTGAATTGTGTGGAGCGTTTGTTGTAGTGAAAAATATGTTGGAAATTGGAAATAATAAACGAGCTAATTACATCCCTTCATATCATTCATATGTTAAATCCCTTCATAAGTTTAGATGAACGCGTGCTTCTAGTTTATTGAGTACTTATTACCTTCAGCCAAACTCATGTCAAACCGTGATTTACAATAGGTTTAAAATATTTTGTGCATTTGTTTCATATAAATTAAAGATAAAAAGTATTAAAATTTGATAAAAACTTACCTAAACGTGCTCCACGACCGATATGTGGGATGTGATCTTGATATAAAAAACACAATTGTGTCTGTCCTTTAGACAGTCCTTTAAGTTGAGTACACGGCAACTTTTTCAGTTTTTCTTGTGTATAAAGTTGATGAGTTTGTGGAGCAGATGGTAATACCTCTGTTATGGGCCCTCCCATTAATGTTTCATATGAAGATAGATCTGATGGATTAAGACCATTATTCATTATACCAATTCCTTGCATTCCTAAATTCCTGATATAGGGAATAAAAATAATTGAATGAGATTCTAATCTTACATTAATTATAATAACTATTCAAAGCTTTCGATGAATTTGATTATATCAATAGCAGCTATTGTTCTAATAATTTATTAGTTTAATAGATTTTGAAAATATTAGTATGATTTTAGTAAGAATGTGATCGTTTCTCACCATAAGTAATCAGTTAACAGTTAGAAATAGATTGACCTAAAGTTTGTTTGAAAGTTTTTCAAAATGTACTTCATTCTGATCAGTGTTAAGAATGTTGAAATCTGACCACCCGTACAGATATATGATATTTTCTGATCAAACTATCTCTCAAATAAAACCTTATCTAAAAATGTTCTTTTCAGTCAAATTATCCTCTAATGTGAAAATGCATTTGAACTCAGATTTTGACAACTATGGAATCCACTATTGAATGAAAATGTAGAACTGAGGTTTGTTTTGGAAAATTTTAATGTCTTTTTTTTATTGAAGAGTGAATTGGGATTTATTATTATTCTTCAATTCATAATAACTTAGGAGATTAAGTCTGCAAACGTGAAAATGACTTTTTGCATAAAGTCGTGTTAAGTATAACTGTTATTTCTTTGCTAACTTATTATCAGTAAAGCCATCAACACAGTGGTAGTAGTGGATAGAGTGGCACAAGTAATATATTATACATAATGTAGGCGATGAAATGATTATATCTTTTCGCACAAAGATCTTAATTCCAGATTAAGAGACACCACATGAAACGTAAACGCTTCCAATTCTAGACTCAAACCAGTGTCTCTCAAAAACATTTTGTGCATTCAAATTAGAAAGTCTTTTGGTCTGCAATCCATTATTTAAATTTGAAAAAATACATTCGAAAAAGCGACTTAACAAATAAAAAACATGTTGGTGTGAGAGTTCTTTGTGTACTGAAATGAAAACAAGACATAGCTTTGAGATTCCTGTGATTCATGTCTGAAATGAAGTGAACTCAAGTAAAATAAAGCAAAGTTAAGATCAAGTGAAACACTAATTATAGTGTCAGAGATGTTATTGAGTCAGGCGTTCCTGTTTACAGGAAAGGCGATATTGAGAGAAGAGAATTTCAAAATATACAATTCATTGTAAGACTAGATCACGTAATTAACATGAATCAAATTCTGGAATCATTTTAAAATGCTTTGAATTTTCAGGTGTTATACAGACCGAAGGCTTTAATTTTTTGCTGCCATAAGAAGAACTAGTTCTGCTGCAGAAGCTCTAAAACCCAAATAATTGAATAGACTTGAATCTGAAGCAGAATAAATAATAATTACAATTCATCCCACATAGGGTTGTCTGTGAATAGGGGTGAAACTATTTTTAGAAATATTTGGCTAAGATTAAGTAATTTTCTTTTTAAATAATTCTTTATAAACACATTATTCTTAAAGATAGTGTTTGTGATAATAAAGTAAAGAAAAACAGCATTTAAGTTGAAATCTATTAACTATTGAAATAAATGAGACGGCATTTAGTGTATTAATAAAACCTAATAATACGGTTGAATATAACTGAAAGCATTCAAGGAATAAACAAATTAAGTTTTGTGATTAATATTCAGAACAATGAACATTCATTTGGAATAAAGAGTGTATTTTAAAAATAGGTGTGGTTTGCTTTTAGCTGACAATCCAAATACAAAGATATATCAGTTGAAAGTTGTAATGTATGAGTTACTCTATTAGCATAATGACAATCCATACCATAGCACACAATTTACATTAGGAATAAATCGCCCAAAAAATTATGAGCACTCAATAATATACTTTAAGTTTTAGGGAATAAATTTAGATTAGAGTCGAATACGTGAGGTTTGATAGAGAGTAATGTTAAGAATGAACACTTAAGGGCTTCAAATACCTGTCCTCAGTATTATTGTAGGCGTAAAGTTGTATTAAAGTTCATTTCATTTCTTAATTGATGTGTTTCCCACCCCAGTTGTGACTACACCTTCCAGAGGAAAAAATCAGAAGTCCAAAAAGTTCGTAACTTTGCTTAAGACGACTATGAAGTGCAACTTTAAAAATATATCGAATTTATTCACGCAAAAAAATCAAATGGAAAGCTCTCTTTGACAGTAAAATAAGACGAGCGAAGACCACCCCATCTCAGAATGTCGATAAAATATTCATAAGACTGACATATTGTGAACAATTTTGAACTCAATTAGACTCATATAAAATTTTAAGTTCAATCATGCGTTAAATTAGGAATAATTGCTGATATGATTCAAAAGGATATACGAATCCATCAAATAGACAAATGAAAACATAATAATACCAACGCTTATAAGAAAGAGATTTTTTGTTATTATCAGAAATTCATTTGATTAATCATTTTGGCAAAATAGCCGTATTCTCATTGAGTTTAATAGATTGAATTTTTTTTTCTCAAAACTGATGACCCAATGAGAAATATTTAAGCATTATTTGGTAGCATGAGCTCGAATAGGGCTACTTTTTTCTTTCTCTTTTTTATAAAGGTGATGGTGATTGCAATGGTTGCAATAGTCCCATACAGAATAGAATGTCTATAAGTCTGCAGGTGGTACAAAGTTCTGTGAAGATGCAGGAGTGCCGAGAAGTACATCAACTAAAAGGTTTTCGTTTTCAGCATGACGTCCAGTGATAAAAATGTTTTGCTCGTTATTGCTTACAGTTTTTGTGGCTGAAACAGTGTGTTAAAAATTTCTCTTTATGTACATGCTATTAAATAAGAGTCTCGTATTATGAACTGACTTTATTAAATCATAAAAGACGAACCAACTAATTATTTTTAACTTCATAAATATAATGATTTTATTTTGATGTTCTTTTCTCAAAAATGTATTGTTGTTAATTGATTTTAAACTATAAATCCTATCTTCTCACTTATAAAACTATTTATATATAATTTATCATTTTTATATATTTTTGGAGTTTATTTATTACAAAATAATTTGACGATTTTAAAGAAAATACAGTGATCAATATTTTGCTAAGTATAAAAGTTTCATTGAATTTCTTTCCTGTAATTACTGCAAAAGTGCCGCTACATAGAGAAACTCTGATCACAAGTTATAATATAATTTACTAACTGTTTATAAGGCTATATTCTGTGAAAAGCTG
Organism: Camisia spinifer; assembly: GCA_034694065.1. NCBI lineage: Eukaryota > Metazoa > Arthropoda > Arachnida > Sarcoptiformes > Camisiidae > Camisia > Camisia spinifer. The sequence continues at coordinate 27,212 of JAQFXV010000116.1, forward strand.
AGTTTTATGTCTATCCCGTAGAATATTATTACCTGAGTTACAAATAATAAGTAATGAAGTGATGGAACTGAAAGTAGACCCAAATAGACGAGCCCTGACTATAATGAATAAGATAGACAAGAAAAAAATGACTTTAATGAATAGGTATACTTTAACTGTCGGTTCTCATGCAATAAACAGAATTTTTAAAATTTAATAACCGTTTAGTTGATACTAAGAATTAAGATGAGATTTATTTAGTTGTGATCTTCATTAATCAAATTCATGATTGGCGTTAATTTTAGAAAAAATAGACAGTTATATGAACAGTACTACCAATTTTATCGTTCAACTAATTGAATGAGATATTAGTTAAAATATGAATAGTTTTTTGTGAAAAAGAAATCAAAGAAAGGGTTTTGAATAGATGTTTGTATCTGTCTGTGACAGTCTGTTTGAGTCTGTGAACTCTTGTTGAAAATCTATTTTTAAATTGCATAACTTGAAATTTTTGTCACAACCACTTAAATTGGAAAATTGCATGAAAATATTCAGATTTATTTGATTTTGAGTGAAAAAGTTGAGCGAAAATTCCTAAAGCTATTATCTTTGAGTTAAGTGAGAAATATAAAAGAGATATATTTCACATTAGTCAAAGACTGACTGTTGAGTCATATTAGAAGCAGGATATTAAAACAATTAATCTTGATTGGGATGTGTACTTACTCCTAACCACTAAGAGCTCTTAATAGCTTAAGAACCACTGATATATCTGATTGTAAAACATTAGTAACAATTTAACAAAAACAGCTATTAGTTATTCCGTTCCTATGATTATTAGTTTTGTGGAATTTTTTCATTTCATTTTTAGATTTATAGCAAAGAAGTTAATGCTCAAACATTACTTTATAAGTATTTAAGTTGCATGCCATGAGAAACTGTGTGTTATATCACAATAGATAACATAGTTATAATTTAAAGCCATAATTTAAGAGACATAAGAATCGTTTTAAATGAAAGATTGAGAGTTAAGATTAAGAATTAAATAATATCACGATTAGGTTTTCAGCTCCTGCTCTATCTCAGTATAAGTCTAAGCAGTCAAAAAAAGCCTAAAGGTTAATGCATGTCTCACCCATCATAACCACATTAGTTAAACTTGTTATATAACCAAATCATAATAGAAATTATATAATATCTTTTTAAAGGAAAATTAGCAAAAAAATCTGTTAAACTAATAAAAATTTGAATAAAGTAATTGCCAAATAATCATCAAACAAACAAATATTCTTGATTTTGATTAGAAACATATAATTTACTTTCTAACAAGTCATTAATCATAAACTTAACTTTTGTTTATTGATAACTTATGGATAAATTTTTGAATATAAAAATTAATTAAAAAAAATAATAAATTCAAGTTAAACTCATAATATATTCTGCGTAAATCATGATAATGAAGCTTTGTTTTTTGCTGTGCAACTCAACTATCATAAGCTGTTTAAAAAACACAGTCGTTGATATTGATTTTTGTTCACAAATTATGCAATACTTACATCCAATTCCCGAAACTTGCACTCAGTTTAATAAAGCAGAGTAAAAATCCCAAAATTATATAATAATCACGAATCAGTTTTTGAGCCATTATTTATTTTTGAGATAATAATGACAATTATTATGCCCACTGTTTTGATTGCTTTTGTTAGCAATACAAGTATACAATTTTTCAGAAATTGATCATTCTTTAATTCAAACGAATTTGATGTGATTGAAGTTTAACGAAGAAAATTGCAAATTAATAATTAGATTCTTGGGTTACATGACATCAAGTTTTGATAATGACTGGTGAAGTATTTGAATTGAATTGCGTAACTAAGTTAGTATTAAATGTTAACAATCACAAAAGCAATAGAATCAGCTCAAACCACAAACACAAGTTTGGAGATAAGTGATACCACTTGGAGAAAGAGCTCATTTGATTTACAACATAATCCCTGTGTACACAATTTCCACAAGTACTTGAGGTCTCAAATAGCAAATGATGTGTTCTTTAACAATAATAAAAACGATGCTTCGATCACAACATCATTGTCCTCTCTATTGCTGATTACAAGCGGAAAAATGCTATAAATTTCCAGAATATAATCTAATAGTCGATGCTTTAGATGCAAAAAGAAAACCAAAATTCTGGTCGAATGACTAACTTAAATGTCGGAATCTTTAAGGATCACAGCATGACCTTAACATAAAGAGTGTCTAACTTGAAGTTTTCTACACCTTTTATCGAATTTACAAAAAGATATTTCACCGCAACTCTGTTTGACCCGAACCCATAACACTGTGACGATAGTTATTAGCCGACTATAACTTTACTGCACACAAATCCAGAATAGAGAAAAAGAGAGAGAGTCTGTATGGCATTTGTGCACTGATACAGAGGAAAAGGCACAACTGGATCTATGACTAACAACCAATGGCGCAACTCTTGTGTTAAGACAGCCAAAGATCATTGGAGCGCTTGTGCTATAATTGTATAAAAAGTCTATATCACTAAATGGCATACATATAATATATACGAATATAACATATAATGCGTGCATTGCTTTATGTAAGTATTGTTATTGAATAAACGCCTCATTTACTGCTTATACCTTTTTCATTGATAATAATACTGAGAATGTGAGACACTATTAATTAAGATACTTGTAGTGCATAACATACCAAAGCTTACATTTCAATAAAATAGCGTTTTGTCATTTATAGCTCTTCTTATTGAATAAACAAAATAATAATAAAAAGGGGAAAATTCAAAGTTAAATGTGATAACTGTATGGCTTTTAATGTTTTAATAACAAGGCATTCATTGTTATTGCAGTATTTTAGTTCAGAAATGAACCATTTAGTAAATAAATATAATAGAAAAAGTGACATGTGTTCTTCAAAATACACACTCACACACACGCATCGCATTCAAAGACCTAAACTTAGTATTAGTTGAATGAGAAAAAAGAGAGGAGTTATGTGAAAAGTTAGCTTCTGGCCAAATAAGAACCTTTAGTGTATTGTTAATGGTGCATATAGTGGTGCATTACTATGTTTTATGGTAGTCAAGCACAAACTCTCTTTATTTCTTAATGCTTAAGCCGCGTATTCCTTTTATCATTCAAAAGGTTTCGGCTTTTTCTCTTTTGCCTTAAGCTTCATTACAGGCATAGAACACAACTATCGGTTTCATCCATTAAATTCATATCTCACCAGATATAGAGTATTGATGTTTTTCTGCTTTCAAAACTTTTTGTCGATTTACTAAATTGATGAAGTAGTACACTATCATTAAATGTTTTGAAGTGATGAAGAGAACCCTCTAATTTTTTTTTCTCTGGAAAAGAGCGATGCATTTTCACACCCATTCAAGTTTTTTTTCTGTTTTTACAGCGAAATATTTTGTCGAATTCTCTTTTTTGTAGGTTTCATTAGATTTATGCGCCTCTGAATTATTAGGTTTCACTTTAGCCTAGAAAAAAATTTACAAAAAATTTAATTAATCGTTTCGCATAAAATTATTACAAGAGATAATTTTTATACAAAATAGTGATTTTTTTTATAAAAACCTCACAGATATTCGCCAAAAGCATAAATATTTACAGGAGTGTGAACTTATCTGCTAAAAATTGAGATTTACCTTATTTAATGATATACTGTATTGAATATTTTTTAAGGTAAAGGCATTATATTTCAAAACAAGTTTAAAATTGTCATAAAAAGGTATCATAGATAGTTCATAAGACGATTGATGCGGTAATCATATATTCTAATATTTTTGACACCAATCATTCATTTACGAGAGAGCGTTATAAAGATAGATCTCTTTTTATTTTTTATTTCGAGCCCATTTCACGCCACACAACATTCGCCAACACCCTAAAAGCGTCACCAAATATTTCCATTTACTCATAAGAAAATCATAAACACATTCACACATTTCTTAATTGTTTGATCCGATTTTGATTGAAGTAGATTTCAAATAATATGATAACATAAAACAATCTTAAACTCAAATTTTTAAAGCATTTTAAAAATCGTCTAAAAGTTTATAAAGTAAAATAGCATTAAAAGTATAGCTTTTGAAATATTACTATTAAGACAAATTTTTTCAGACTCGCGATGCTTAATGTGTGTATGAGAGGAGAGAGCGATAAAGGAAGACAAAACTTGAGCGAAATTGTAAAAATATCAAAATAAATTATGACATGCATTTGCAACAATATTATCGCTTAACATTATTCATTTTATGACAAGTTTGGGATCTCACAAATGCAAGAGTGGAGCTAAAAGTTAGTGTTTGCAAAATCGCTGACAATAAATTATATTTTCTGACAGAATGACATCTAAATATAGGTTGAAATTTAGTTATTTTAGGTTTTATTCATTTTTTTAAAGCAATAATAATAGTACATCAAGATTTCACAATACAAACTCATCAGTAATTAATTAATTTATTTATAAATTTTTGAAAAAAAGAAAAAATATTGATTTTAATTTTGATAATATTGTAAAAGTATTATCTATAGATAGCTTTTTTAGTTCATTATATAATAAATTATTTTTATCGTTTCAAAAACTTTTTGTTAATACAGTTATTTTCAACAAAAAATTATAGATTAAGATAGTTATAAAAGGCTTAGTTTAGTTTGTTTATCAATCTTAAAAATAAAAAGGTACCAACTTAAACGATGACATTTATAATTATATAATATCTAGAAATAACTGAAAAATAAATAAATGCATCAAAAATTAAAAAGCTTATCTTAAAATATTTATTAAATAACTGAAATAGTTATAAGTTAAGGATCTTCCAATAAATTATATAATTTTCAAATATTATTCTTGAAAAGTTTCTTCTTGCATTAAAATGTTTTAAAAACTAAAATTCCTAAAATTATTAATGTAACAAAACGATAATTTAAAATATGGCCTTTGGTGCTTAGTTTACTTATGATACAGTTTATTCTAATCTTCTAATGGGGTCGAGTTCAAGGTCTTCTAATAAAGGGTTTAAATTGTCAAAAATTAGAAGAATGAGGTTTTAATTCAAATACTAAAAGGTTTCAAAGATAACATAATTATTTTCTTGTTTAATTTTTCATTTTTATCAAAATTTTAAAAACAATTTTAATCCTGAATCTCCTCTACCCTTAAACACAGATACTAAATGTTTGACATATTGAAGGCTAAAGCCCAACATTTTTCTGAGTACTAGTAATTTACACTAACATTGCGCTAATTTTCGAAATAAATTTTTACAATCTGTAATTTGTAGAACTTTTCATTTTTCCGGAACCAATAGTTCAACGCTTTAGTACTTTTATACAATGCATAATTTGTAATATTTAGCACATTTCCAGATCTAAATCGAAATATGGATAATATTTTTAAAAATAAGGTATAAATTGACATTAATGTTTTACCGATCAGTATATTATGTTATATTCCTGTTAATTCTTTTCTAAAAGTTTTTGAAAATAGCGCTTATTTAAGATTTGTATTTTAAATCGAACAAATAGAGGGCAATACATTACAGATACGAAAAAAAATTGAGAAAGATTTTTTGAAATACTTTATTTATTCGACAAAAGAGAGCAGCATAGAAGCAGTTATTGCTTTCTGACAAGTTTTAGGTTCAGATGTTTAACCATCTTATTGTACAGTATATAAGTTATGGTTCTATTTTGGACCAATTTTAGGTGTCTTTCCCTGAATGTCGCCGAACACACCTCACCTAAATTTTCAACTGTATTCTCAATATTTCTTTAGCAATCAATATAACTCATATCGATTAAGATATACTGCTTTGAATAAATTCCTATTATTGCTAATAATATTCTTACCAATTGAGAGTTGGAAGTGTTTATGATGGTAAAAATTCAGAATGTTAAATTTGATAATATATTTAGTAAAATAAAATAGCATAACATTTATCAAATATTTTTATAACATGAGCTTTTTCAGCCGAATAAAATTGAGACAATCGGAACATTTGAAAGCTAACCTCCGGTTGAAGTTAAAGGATTAAATACGATATTTTGAATGAATTAGGAATGTTTCAGATTAACTAAATATAATGTGAAACTTGTGGTGAGCTTTCTAAAATCAAGTTAATTAATAAAATTCCTTAACTCATTCTCGTTTTCTAAATTCAATGCCAGTGAGGAAGAGATACGCTTTTGGAAATATTTGTTCACTAAATAGCTCAAAAACTTTTGAATAAAAGACAAATTTGATACATGTTTAGACTTTAGTCACAAAATCTTCAAATTTTCCAAATATCTTCTCATCTCAAAATTCGAGTTTATGTAGGTTTTTCTCATTAATCTTTTAATTTTTGTTTTTGACTCAACTTTTATACTAATGTTTGTGAATTTAATTGGAGCCGAGTTTTTAAACTCCGAGCTTAACCTTTTAGTAATGTTAAGAAGTCTGGATGTTTCATAACTCAAGTTATAACCAAAGATAACTTTATTTTTGTTTTTCAGCCCTTTCCAGCCGTATTCCAGAATTTATTTCAAAGTGCATCAATTCTGGACTAAAGTTCATATTCAGTCAATATAATAAAATTTTGAAACTGAAAAAAGTTTTAGTTTTTCTCAGAAAGTTTGAAATCATTTAATCAAAAAGTTGAAAAAATTCGAAAGTTAATTAATTAAAGAAATTTACTTCAAGTTTTCATTTCCTCGAGTTAAGAAATGATAATAATTACTAAAAACTGATATCCAATAAACACAAAGTCTTTCATTTGAAAAATGATTAGAAAATTGAAACGATTTCGATGGTAGTTCTGAAGATTTAATAATAGAAAATATTCAATTTTATTAGGAATTAAAATTTTTATAGAGATTTTTGAAAATCACCCTTTAGATGTTTCCACACAAAGCAAATATTTTTTATTATGACAACTTATTAGACAATAATAATTGGTTGGGCAGCAAAATTTGATTCAATCCTAATATCTATTCACACAGTTAATGATGAGCTACACACACCTTTAAATAATAGTAACTTATAGTCATTCCAGTATAACATTTAGTGTGCAAAGGATGTGATTCGGGAAGTTGGCTGACATAGATATAGTATACCACACATACCTGTATCTTACTATACATACTGTTCAATTCTCTTCACAGCTGCATTTCAATCAAAAGTAATGTTTTGCTTGAATCACTTTCAAAGCAAATAACTATCAGAGGATATCATACAGTCTTGTGAAATAGATTAAAATAATTTCCGATTTTTGTTTCAAACTTATAATACTTCATGTTTTTATTGAAATAAAATAACTAATTCAATATTCAATGAAAAAGATTGAGAATTGATTTGAAGTACATTCAGTTTGTTTTAAACAATACAAATGTAAAAATTTAATTAAAGACTACAGAATTTATCGAAAGAATTCCTTTTGTTCCCTTTCATGAATGAAAACTTAAAAATGAGCTCATAATCTGAAATGCTATTTGAAAAAAGTAAAATATATAATTAAAGCAAGAATCGGTCCAATTATAAAGTCTTGTGTCGTTTTAACAGTTATCATGAATATTATTCCATTATATTTTCGATGTAAATTTACATAATATTCTTTTTTATCTATTGAAATTGAGTAATCTCATTTATTTGAATAAAAACCTGATAATGTGTGTTTAAAGCTAAATTTGGAAAAAGTTTATCTTCAAACAAGCATTTTAGAAATTGTTTTCATAAATGCTTTATCTGAATTTTGAAGAATAAGTTGAGAGTAAACCCCACTATCCATAGGCGGAATGTTACATTTTTCTCTAAGCTTTTAACAAGTATAAGTTCAACTTTTTTAGGTTTATCAAATTGTAAAGCTTTTCAATAGAATACAATGAACTAAAGCTTCATTCCATAGTTTAAAATATGACTCAAAATCTCACGAAATACGGAGTTATTTCTATAATTGAATGATTATTTTCATTATCTCTAATACAAGTATTACTCATTAAAAAAAATTATTTAAAAGACATTCAACTCTCTCATTAACGCTTATTAACAATACTAATTAACTCCAAATGGCTTAAAAGTCGTTAAAAGATTTATCGAATGCTTATTAACAAATTAAAAAGAGTGATATTTTCACAGGAAATTTCTGATACTCTGTAAAGTGATTCCCGAATCAGACAATTATGAGTTTTAGGTTTGATGAGGTAAAATTGATGAGAAACAGAGATTAAACTTATCTAATATTATCTTCGATCAGATGAATTGTCGACCCTTTGGATTCCTTCTTAAGAATCAAAACGAAATACATTTAATGCGAAAACTCCCTTTATTTCACTTTATTTTAATATTTTAATTATTTGCCTTTGAATGCACTAACAATTTTAGCATTCTCTTTATCTGATAACATTATGTAAATTACATCCAATAATAATAATACTAAGTATATGGGGTTTGCTGTACAGGTAGTGCAATGACTGCATGCAAGTCAGTTGTCAATTAATTGTTTTGATAAGGCTTTTAATCTTTTTCAAGTCTGAATCGAAATTTTAATCTAATAAAAACTCTAATGAATCGGTAATGAATAAGTTTGATGTGTCTGTTAAATAGTTTTAGTTTTGAAATTACTTTATAAACTAATTTATAACTTTAACAT